>JAOTOL010001362.1:120000-172500 GCA_034440575.1 Imbricaverruca yamaguchii | reverse complement strand
CTGTTCCGCGCAGCCGGCGGCCGGAGGTGCGGACTGTTCCACGCGGATGGCGGCCGGAGGTCGAACGTCCGCGGGCCGGAGGTGCGGACCGTTCCGCGCGGCCGGCGGCCGGATCGACTGTTCCGCGCGGCCGGCAGCCGGGTGCGGCCGCGGCCGGCGGCCGGGGGTGCGGACTGTTCCGCGCGGCCGGCAGCCGGAGGTCACTGTTCCGCGCGGCCGGCGCCGGAGGTCGACTGTTCCGCGCGGCCGGCGGCCGGAGGTGCGGACTGTTCCGCGCGGCCGGCGGCCGGAGGTGCGGACTGTTCCGCGCGGCCGGCGGCCGGAGGTGCGGACTGTTCCGCGCGGCCGGCGGCCGGAGGTGCGGACTGTTCCGCGCGGCCGGCAGCCGGAGCGGGGGCCGGCAGCCGAGGAGCGGACTGTCGCGCGGCCGGCACGAGGAGCGACTGTTCCGCGCGGCGGCGGCCGGAGGTGCGGACTGTCCGCGCGGCCAGCGCCGGCGGCCGGAGGTGCGGACGGTCCCGCGGGCCGGAGATGTCGCTGTTCCACGCGGCCGGCGGCCGAAGGTGCCGACTGTTCCACGCGGCCGGCGGCCGGAGGTGCGGACTGTTCCGCGCAGCCGGCGGCCGGAGGTGCGGACTGTTCCGCGCGGCCGGCGGCCGGCGCGCCGCGTTGGTTCCGCACGGCCGGCGCCGGCTCGCCGCCATAATTGGACCGAGGCCTGGCCGGCAAAAACCCCAGCTCACTGCCGCCGGGCGTGGTGGCTATGGAGTGTGGGAGGATAGGGGGCGGGGAGCCACCTTGCGCCCATGGTGCCGACTCGACTCGACTTGCGAGCCTCCTCCTCCTGCCGAGGTGGTGAGCCGCCGCCTCGCCGACAGGGCGCCAGGCGTTGGCTGCGCATCGAAATCACTCTGACGCACATCACATTGCCCACACGGAGGGGCGATCCAGCCTCCAGGCACACCGGCGCCGTGCGCGTCCTGCTAGTGCGGCTGCCGTTACCGCTGCTCGCTGGACAAGACAGGGTAGCGCAGTCCGCACATCAACACCTACGAGGCTGTGCATTTCCGATATCCTTGGATTGGTGGAAGACTCCAGGGTGGCTGTACAACTCGAATCGGCAAACCGTCGAAAACAGTCTCAAAAGACAGGACCAGCATATGGACGGCGGGGCGTACATTGGTTTGTCTCCAGAGGCTCCGCTCCGTCTCGCTACGGGTCAAATACAATTTAATCGCCATCTTTGCACTCGGCACACTTCGATGCGTCTGCCGGCGCCAACAGCCTCGCTGCCGGAGGGATGCGCTGCAAAGCTTCAGCACACAACTGCAGGCAGTCTTCTGCGATGGGGAGAGCACATGCCTCCAGTGTCCATGTTCCCTTCTGCGGATGTGTCCGGTAGTCCGTGTTCGCGGTGGCCGGGCCAAGCTAGCTCGGTATCGAAAAGGCTGAGCTTGGACGGATGGTGCTACACCTCACTCACCTTCATGTCGTTGGCGATCGTCTGGAAGAGGGAGGACATCATGGCGCAGGCATCCTTGTCCTTGACGATGCTTTCCATCAGCTGGAGCACAGCGGGCTCCATCTTTGCCGCTGGTTTGACTTCACCAGATGTGAGGCCAACCACTAGCAGTGACGGAGTCGAGAACCTAGCCAGAGAAAGAGCAGGTGACCATCGTGAAACAACACTCAAGCAGCCAGAGGTAGTTGGTCAGGGCCACAGCTAGTGCATGATGCAGACAGCGTGAATACCTACACCGTCTGGCAGGACAACTACACACGTACACACGCACACACACAGACAGAGATAAAACTGGGGATAGGGAAAGACCTATTAATATAGTGATTAACAGGCGCGCACGCACATACGCACTAGCGCGTACATGAGCAAAAACACGACACACACGCGCTCACGCACACACGCATGCACGCACAAACATACACACATGTAGTCCCCACGGTGTAGTGGCGTGAACGTACCGAGAATGGTCTTCGACACGCGTGGGTACGTACTCGCGATTCCGACATCGCTCCCGCCCGAGGGTGGGTGAGGTTATTGGGTCACTCGGCTGCACGTTCGCTGAATGAGGCCTCTCCTGTTGTTGAAGGTTATATGGAGGTTCCCGGGAGGATGGCTGACCCTGTGGCGGTCGGCTCTAGCGTGTGATCCACCATCTGGTGAGAGGCTTAACACAACTTAGTGGTTAGTGGTTTAGTGGTGGTCTGGTGAGAAGCGAGTGGATAAGGTGTTGAGCTATGGGTACCAAAGGTCCAAGGTTCAACACTCACAACGCTCGGGACATTTACCCATCCCACGGCCCACCGGCGAAACAGTGTGGACGGCGCCATTGGCCGTGAATGTTCATAAAGTGCGTCATGTATTACCCAATAATTAATAAACCAACCCTCTGGCAGGAAGTTCTAGAATTAGATCACACAAGTTATCAGCCACCAGCATGCAGCACCCACCTATGGATACCATGTAGATATTGTGCCTCATAACTTGGACATATACTTGTATGGGCTATGGTAGCACTGCTCCTTACAACTGTCAAAAAGAGTGAAGCTGGCACAGCAACAATCATGGAAATGGGAAAAAATGTATAAAACACAATGATGGAGAAAACATGAATTTCATTTAATTATATATATATATATATATATATATATATATATATATATATATAAAACCTAGCTTAACCTCTTTTGATTGGTGGGAAACATATGTACATTGTGTCTTATGAACACTTTAAATTGCAATAGGCCAAAGTAACACTTGCAGGCAAGTTGTATTTCTGAAAGGCACAAATAAAAGCAGACATCAATATCACAATGGGCTATGCAATGAGGGTAAATTTACATTTTGAGGATAATTAACCTTTAACATATATTTTCCTAATGCAATGTTCATGAATTGGAATGTGGTTTCCATGCTATATACCACCTATCAAAAATTTTCAACTTAGAAGAAAAGCCAACTGTAACCTAACCTACCAAAACTTGTATGATTACAGTTTAAGGTAACCACATGAAAAGATCACACACATGTTACCTTCATGAATCATACCAAGGTGTTAGGTTTGGTTAGATTAGGTTAGGTTAGGGTTTTGTGGTAAACTAGACAAAATTATCCCCCCAAAATTGTTTTCTGTTTTATTTAGTTCAAATTGTATTACCTTCAAAAACAGCTTAGGCTAGCTTAGGGTAGGTTAGGTTAGGCTGTTTTTTTTTGTATTTGATGATCTTTGAGATAAAAATTATTTATAAATTTTCCATTGATAACAAAAATGTTATTTTCTTATGTGAACGGTCAGGGTAGGTTTGGTTACATTATGCTACACCATTTTTTTTCTCTCGATTTTGAGCATAACTTTATATGCTACGTTAACCAAATTCAAGCCCCTTCTTCGGTGTTATTTTGCATCCAAACTAAAAAGTATTTATTTGCTGAGGAAATAATTGGTCACATCATGTTTGGCACATTCATAAGCATTGCATTAGAAAAGAAATCCAAAGTAATCAGAAATTACCATAAACTACAAATTTCAGTTAAATTTTACCCTCATCTCCAATAATACCAATATACCCAGGTAGGTGTGTACCTCCCTATATCCAACTATCTTTTTAATTTCTACAAATTTGGATGCAAAAATATGCTCCATGTGCATTGGTTGGTTACCTATTTGGGCACAGGGGCACATTGACTGTATTGGTCATATAGCACCCAGCTGCATATTCATTAGGCAACATATTGAATTGCCGGTGCCGGCCACATCCCTTGAAGTGCCACTCTGACTGGCAACCCTTAGCTACCTAAGTAGGTAGGCAGGTAGATAGGTACTGCCTAGGTAGGTAGGCACCTACCTACCTAGGCAGGTACCTAGCTACCTACCTATATAGGTACCTACCTACCTACCTACCAATGTTCCCACAATATTTTAACTGTATGCCGTTGTCACTATAGTATGCTTACCACCAACAAGCATCACTGGAAAGCAGGCCAATTGAACACTTAATCAGACGTAGGTGCATATAGGTACGCAGATAGGTAGGTGCGTAACGACCTATCTACGCAAGCTTTATCCATAACGATCAGGGAGCGTTTTGGTTTCGAATCCAATCCAATATCAGGACTGACTTGCACAACCATAGCTTACCTGTTCCAACCAGATTTGAATTTGAGTGTGCAGGGATGGGCGAGAAGTATCGCAAAAACTGCGATGCAGTTGAACTGAAAGCGCAATCAGCCACAAACACCCTGTCCATATGCACAATTGCCAACAGCAGCGCACCGCACCGACCACCACAATCTTCCAACTGAATCTTCCACAGAACACATTCACGCCGGCGCTCAGTGAACTGTAAACAAACCCGCCCACCGCTATTTCACATACGCACGGTACTCACGGTCGAAGGTTGAGGCATGCAAATTCAAAATGGACCTGCAGCAAATCCAAAATGATAGGAGTGATAAACATTACAAACTAAATATTTCAACATTCATAGCTGAGCATGATTTGCAAAAAAGGAATGAATTTGTTTCATAATATATCCATGTCTTTATTTATTGTATGCTTCCCGCTTATCTAATTACAGGCCTGAAAGTGACTGAAACCACCTAATTCAGTGGCACCTGACATTAGATGAACAGGAGGAAAATGACCTGGAAACAGGGACGGTTCAGAAGCCGATCGGGATGCCAAGTTTCTTTTTAATCTTCGATTTCGCACAACTTCTCTGATTTGAATAACTAACATTCGTTGGGAGTCTGCTTGAGAAAATATTTATATTACAAATGCTCTCAGTTATCTTAAAAATATTATTATAGTGCAAGGATTGACCTAAATATATTAGCTCGACATACTTCCACACTTTTCACAAAATTCCGATGACGGCGCCACACAGGGGCATCGCTCGAGCCTTCCTGGTGCTTTACGCCTTGGAGGTCCCAACTCGGTCTTTTTGTCGGACAGTTAAAGGCGAAAATGGTTAAATTGTGCTTTGCATGGGGTTGTACCAAGTATCTTAGTCACCAGATGCTTGGATGTCTTCAGTTTTGAAGGGTCCTTTCCACGCAACCTTTGAGATGCATTATAGTTTTTCATCGGTTATATCTCTGCCCCTCAGGATGGTCGCCTGGATGGCCCCAACGGAATCGACAATTGAGAGGGTGCCCCTTCATCAATTGAAAATGCTACCGCTTTTTAACAGGCCGGGATTCCTTCATGGATCGATGAGTATGATTATGACCGAGACCCTTTATGTATGACCAAAAACCCTTCGCCTCTGCTCGGATCGTTTATATAATCCCGGAGGCTTTTTCATCTGCCTAAGGCCCGCTGTAGCTGCGCCAATCTCCATTAGTGCGAGAAAAACCGACCCAGTGGCCCTGCACGCCCCGCCAGGCGCTCCCCACCGTCGGCACAGGGTGGGTTTTGCCTTCGGCCGAAGCATTTGGAAGGGCATTCCGGTGAAGGGTATTCCGACTCTTCGGTCGGAATGCCCTTCCAAATGCTTCGGCTAGACATAAAAGATTAGTGCAACTATGAGCCACAAGGGCCCTTCTTGGTTGCACTCTGTACACTGAACCAGTTGCCCACCAAATCTGTCAATCAGCCCTCCCTGTAATACTGAAAAGCAAGCCCTCTATTCTTATAATGACTACTATCAAGCACGGGCCCTGCGCGATTTCGGTACACTTCCGTCGTCCCGGGGCCTCTCACACCGGCGCCGGGCCCTCTTCGTCAGCACAGGGCCTTCTCTGCCAAGCCAGAATACCTCTTTCAACGGATTGAGGCCCGTAGTCCCTGTACGGCTTGGGTCAGATTCACGGACCAAGGGGCCTTCCATCATGGCTTAGGATTATCTCCAGCAATTATGGCCAATCGTCGTCTCAGGGACCCTTCTTGATGACCAAAGGCCTTTTCCAGCAAGCCGTAGGTCCCTTCCCAAATGCTTAGGCCTCATGTATCATGCCAAGGACCCCTTCTTATGGGCGGGGATGGCCGAGTGGTTAAGGTGGCAGGCTATGGGTACCAAAGGTCCCGGTTTAGACACTAGCCCCGCTCGGGACATTTACCAATCTCGCAGCCCACCGGCAAAACAGTGTGGGCGGCGCCATTAGCCGTGGATGTGCATAAAGTGCGTCGTGAACCACCCAATAAACAAACCCTTTCTTCGGTTTTGACCACAGTCAGCCCAGGGCCCTTCAAATTGCCTCGGAGCCCAGTCATCTTGGCCCCTCTCCGTCGATCCAGAGGCCTTTCACGTCAGCCCAGCCGAGGGATCTCAGCATCTTCTCCAGAACACTTTCCATTGACTTGGGACCCTCTTCACCGGCCCGGGACACTCCATCAGAGCGTGGCCCTTTTTGTCGGCCCAGAAACCCTTGCGGGCCCCTTGGGGTGGTCACTCAGAGGATCTCCGACTCTCCTGTGAGGGGGGGGGGGCTGCCTCCACTAGTCACCCCTGATTGCGTCACTGAGGATACATTGCACCCTGTACGCCCCATCCGATGCGCCCTGTACGCGGCGGACAAAGGGTTTTGGGTTTAATTGATCCGTGCACCGCCGCCATAGACTGGTGCTGGAAATCATGGAGCACGGGAGACCCGTTACAGTGTCTCCCCGTGGCGGTGGCGGCACCCATGGCTCGACGCTCATTCCATCCAAGTATTTCGTAGTCGCGCACCAAGTCAGATTTTTCCCCTCCATGAAATCATTTCCAGCTCAGTCTGTTCATTTTCACCACGTTTGCTTCAATGGCTGATGGACCCCCTCAAGTAAATAAACTCGTACTGCAAAAATATTTACTCCAGATCAGACAGAATCATCAGTCAAATCACAATGAGCACACCACGAGCGGTGACCAGCCTCCTCCGCTTTTGACCACCGAAAGACTTCAGACGGCTTGGCTCAGGTCACACGCGCGCACACACCAACAGCGGGCCGGTGGCATTGTCGCGCCACCGCCGACACCGGACATTGTACGCTACGAACCGCATCGCATACTGGCATTATGTCATCTCTGGCGCGCACGGGCGCCAGTACAGCCTCCAGCCTGGAGTCGGCGTCAACGTGCGGGCGAACGTCCCTACAAACAGCACACGACTAACGCCACTAACGCCACCTATAACCGACAAGTAACGCGCCACCTACAGCCCGACCACAACACTGCACGCAGATGGCGCCAGCCGTCACCGCGTCACCCAACAACAAACGGAGATGGCGCCACCGGCGGAGATGGCGCCACCGGCAGCTACGCGGCCCAAGAGGGCGGCGCGGCCGACCGACACCGACGCACTCTCCACACGGCACGTCGGCGCCGACACTCTGCGGCGTCACAACACGCAAATAAATAACGGTCGGCGGACGGCCGGCCCCGCCAGGCGGGCGGCCGTCACGCGGAGCCCCGCGGCGCCGTCACGCGGAGCCTCGCGGCGCCGTCACGCGGAGCCTCGCGGCGAGCGGCGGCGCGCCGGCCGCGCACGCGACTGACTACGACGCTTCGCGGCCGCCGCCGGCCCGCACACACACCGACCGGGCGCAGTCGCTGTCCGGCCGAGCGGCTCGCCGGCTGCCGACGCGTCTCGCGCCAACACCGCGTCGCATCGCTTCAGCGCGCGGGTCGCTCTCGCAGCGCGGTACACAGCACTCGGGAACTACTGGCAGAACTACCGACTCGCCGACGGCATGGGCACGGGGCGCGCATGTATCACGTGACCGGGTCGGGCCGTGAGCACCGACCTCGCGTACTGGGTCTGCCACGGCCCAGGAGCGACCGTCGCGGCACCTATCGCCACCAGTAGACCAGTGCCGATAACACCTAAATGTTACAAGTGCTTGAGCAAGGTTCAAATTGCAAAGTGAAATATAAATTAATATCAACCACAATTGGCTTCGACCATATAAAAAGTGCCTAGCCAAAATCGCATTCGGAAAAGATAGTCGTGAACAATTACGGTTGATAAATTGGATTATTCAACTTCAATTTTTTCCCAACGCAACACGTGCCGAAAGATACCGCCCGAGTATACGCGATTTCGCACAGCTTAATTTTTTTCTGATGATACTCGAGGTTAGAGTTGAATGTGGTTGGTATTAAGTTTCATTTCACTGGTCAATATCATGCCCGGACGACACAACGAAACTCAGGGAAACTTTTGTCTAGCTAAATATCTGGCAGGAACGCAGACGATGCTGCCCTGGCAGTGGTAGTTGGGACAGCACAAAACCGCACCGACCGGGAGCGCAGTTGCGTTGATAGAAGAGTCGCTGTTTATGATGGGTCCAACAGAAATGATGAGAATGCACACACAAGCTCAGAATTTAGAAACGACACGAGGTCTATGGCAATGTGTGGCAACAGGCCTTTGAACTAAAATTGAACACGATAAACCCCAGCAAGCCATGCAAATTTCAAGGAAGTTCCACCCCAACTGTTGTGCATGCACCACACATGCACCGTTACTACCAGGCCACCGTCATTTGGAAGTTTTGAACACTTTCAGCTGGAATCTTTGCAGCACTATACACACACACACACACACACGCACATACACCCTCACAGCGAACTAATCAACATCGGCTCAGCTACACACCTACGCGTAACGAGGCGCACGGCAAATCATGTCCGACTACACATCCGCCCGCACGACCAACGCCAACTGCCTCCCTGAGCACGGAGGGAGCGTGTCCGGACATCACACCACCCGAAACTGAACACACCAGCGGCGGCCGGCCGACCACCCCGACCGGTGCGGTGTTCACACGGCACGAGCACGTCAACGGTGCAGTGAACACCCACAGAACACCGTGCACACCACGCGAGGTAAACTACGCCAACAACACACACTGTCCGTCGATGCAAATAGTGCGACAGCACGCGGAAGTACGCACAGTCATGCACAAATCGTACGCGGAGGTACACAGCATGGTCAGGTACTCACGCACACACGTGCGCACACGTACGCAGACACGCACGAGCGCACGACACGCGACTTGATAACCCCGCGCTCGTTCCTTAGCGCGGGCCAGAAAGGCCTGCAGTCGCCTACCTTTCTCAGCTGGTGTGTTCCATGACAGACCAACCAATGCACTCCACCCAATACATTTTGATTAGGACTAAAATGTGTGTACAGGGTAATCCTTGTCTCTGAATACGGATGTGCAAATTTCAGCCAGATTCGGCCAACGTTTTTTAGCTATAGCCTCCGAAATTATTTTTAGGCTAAATAACATGGGTTGGTTTGACGATGGATATCCCATCAATAAGAAGCGGAAAGGGTGGAATATATATGTATATGTATATATATATATATATATATATATATATATATATATATATATATATATATATATATAACTATTAAAGCAAGATGCATGAACCGAAACATCCGCGACATATCAATATTTTCTACATTTGACCTCGCGACCTCGTGATCTCCGGTGACGCCTAGTCCAACAAAATTGACAAATGGACGGCGGAAATATACGAGGGCATGATTTCGCCGACACAAAAATAAAATAAGAGTTCTTATAAATATCCCATATGGCCGTCCGCTTTTCATGACTTCTTGCGATTTCGCGTTTTCCGGGTTGGACGAGCTTCGTGCAAGCTTTCGTCCATTGGCGAGGTACATACGGTAGAACAAGGGCATATGGACACACGAATGGAAAACTATTTTTCTGATGAGAAACTACATTCATACTTTTTGAATGCTGATCTTATAGCTTCCTTTAAAAACCATCACGAATTTCAAGGTCACTGATTAATGATAGGTGATCCATGGGTTAATGTGTGCGTAGCGATACAATTGGTGGTGGTGGTGGTGAATTGGAGTTTAGGGGCGCGTCGACATCTAGGGCCATTTTGCGCCCATTAGCGATACAATTGCACTTCGGAACAACTGATATGTACTGAACAGCATCAAGCATGGAAACAACGCAGCCTAAGCTTATTAAATCGGGTTTAATTACCTACATCTTGAATTTGGCCCCGTAGGTGGGTACCTATAAGAACATGATGATCACTTGTCACATGAGTGTCAGCTATTAAGTGCTAATCCGCTCCGTCTCAGGGGGGGGGGTTGACATGCGTTCACCCTAAGGTTTTCCGCGGACAGTGAACGGCTTGGCATACCTTTCCCACATCGATTTGGTATGTTGTGTGAACATTTTGAGGTCAGGTTATCTAGGGTAGTCAAGGTCAAGTGAGGTCACCTCCAGAAGAGTTCAACCAGTAGCCACGCTTTAACGGATGACTACGCATTTTGATGAAACTTTCAGCATTTACGTATCTTTCAGGAGGAAAAAATGCACCAGAGGAATTTCCTGTTTTTGTTTTGCTTTTCATGACATTAGTATTGCATATTTGACCATTATGGCTAAAATCGATGATTTTGGCAAAAGTAGGCATTTTGTAAGGACTTTTCCAAACGTTTTGCGGTCCGCTCTACACATAAAAATAATAATTATAGAAAATTGAGAACTCAAAATTTTGGAATCTAAACAAGAAATCTAAAAGAAATTCAGGTAGGACAAATTTAGTGTCATGGTCGATTTCGCCTTCCTTTTCCGATTCAAAATATTTTTTTCTTCCAATCTCCACCAAAGTGAACCTCAGAGAGCTGAAAACATGAAGTTAATTGCGATAACACAGGCCCCCTAGTACGTCACCTTTGTGGGATAAAATGTGGGGGTCTGACCATACTCGTCGAGCGCTTTCCGATGACACCTCTTTCCTTTTCGTGGGACGCTTAGTTTGGAGATTAAAGGGGTTTGTATCAACCCCCATCTGAGACAGGGTGTGAGGAGATGACCGGAAAAACCGGGTTAAGTTTGAAATATTTTATGTTAAGCAAATGTTTTTACATCACCCTTTTCATTTCATTGTTTGATCTCTGCATCTTTCCAATGGGAGAAAACTTACTCGAAATCCGCCCGTTCCTTAAATCGGAAAATCATGCAAAGCCATGGAGAACAGACACCTATATGGGATATATAAAAGCAAAACGCATGAAAAATTATCTGGATGGCAGCCACACCATGCCCGTTTGTATTTCTGCTGTCAAATATATCAATTTCAATCGGCTAGAGGTCACAGGTTACGAGGTCATGGGATCACGAGGTCAAACGTGGCAAATGGTGATATTTATGATAGATACATTTTCCTTACTTATTTTTCTTCTCGAAGATGCCCAATAAGTCACATTTCCGATGCATTGTCGATGAAATATCTATTGCGAAAAATACCCTTGTTGTATGACCTCAAAATACTTCCTGAAGCTATAACTCCTAAACCGTTGGTCGGATCAAACTAAAACCTGTTCAGGCGTTATCAGACATAAAGACACCAATTTGACAAAATACAACTTTAGTGTCAAGTTGAGAATATTTGGCCGGTCTGTCATGGAACGAACGAGCTGCAAGACCGAGGAGCATCCGTCCTGCCCAGCCTTTAAATAATGGACACGTCGCTAAGACAGGCGACCGCCTCTACTCGGAGACACATCGGGCGAGCTCCGTCCAATTCAACCACCAGAGCAAACAGACTGTCGGCAAGGCAGGCGGCCACCCACACCTCAGTTAGTTAGTTATTTGGGTTTTAGGACGCATCACTCACACCTCAGGACAAGTCAGCAGGATAAACGCCAGCTCCAATTGACCTTCAGCGCAGCGTGAGCCTGCCAGAACGGCCAGCAACTGCCTGTCCCTCACACGCAGGCCACGACAGAACCTCCTCACCCTCGCCCTCAGTGGCAGTGGCATGTCGGCCGTCGGGGCCCGTCAGCCGTCCAGCACGTGGCTGGGCGTGAGCAGCGCGTCCACGTCCTGACAGGTGCCCTCCAGGCGCACCAGGTGGCGCCAGCCGCTGCTCTTGAGCCACAGCTTCAGCTGGCCGGAGAAGGCGCCCACCTTCTCCGGGCAGAAGTAGACGTACATCTGCACGTAGCGCTGCGAGGGCGCCATCATGTGGCCCTCGGTGAGGTCGGTCAGACTCGACTCGTTGGGGCCGGCCACCACCTTGAACGGCCCCGTCACGCGGTACTCCACCTGTGGCAGTCGCACGGCTCGTCAGCGATCACTTGTATCGTTGGGAGCGCGTCGACAACTCAGTGTGGGGTAACTCTCTGTCGGTAGCTCGGCGTGGGGCAACTCTCTGTCGGCAACTGTCGGTACCTCTGTCGGTAACTCTGTCGGCAACTCGGTGTGGGGCAACTCTCTGTCGGTACCTCTGTCGGTAACTCTGTCCGTAACTCGGTGTGGGGCAACTCTCTGTCGGTACCTCTGTCGGTAACTCTCTGTCGGCAACTCGGTGTGTGGCAACTCTCTGTCGGTACCTCTGTCGGCAACTCGGTGTGGGGCAACTCTCTGTCGGTACCGGCAACTCTGTCGTAACGGTAACTCTGTCGGTACCTCGTGTGGAACTCTGTCCGTAACTCGGTGTGGGGCAACTCTCTGTCGGCACCTCTGTCGGTAACTCTGTCCGTAACTCGGTGTGGGGTAACTCTCTGTCCGTAACTCGGTGTAGGCTTGGTGGTCGAACCGGGCGTCTGGAAAGCCAGAGGCACGGGATTCGATGCCCGGCGGTGTCCACCCGTCCCTCCCGGGTGAGTGCCAGGCGACACGTTACGACCTCAGGTGCTCAGTGCGTCGTAAAGCCACAACAGGTCATCGGCAACGACGGCCAGTCACGGGTGCGCACAGCTGCACAGTTCACGGTCCTCACCAGCGGCCAGCTTTCTGCTCAAACCGCGCCTCGTCCACACAGGTACCGCTTGCGTGTTTCTGATCACATGGCGCATTCCAGGTCACATAACATTAAGGCCATCCTGCGGATCGGTGGCTTGGTTGGCGGTCACAGGTCACACGGTGGATACAGAGTCATGGATGGACGCAAAGGACACCGTTTAGGCTAGAGCGAAACAGGCCTTATCGGATAGAAGAGTCTTACGCAGGAAGTGAAATGCCACGCGTTCCATAAGCCTTGAGCACATTTACAGTATAATTTGGACAGGGGAGCCGACACATTTTGGATACCGGGCACGAAATTACGTGACAATTAACATACAGTGGTCCAACATGGGCGGGGACCACTGTATACCTTAAGTGTGGGGTTCAAGATGGAGAAGCTTCATCACAAAAGCGAAATGATACAAAAAAGAAGCTTGAGACTACTCTAGCAACTGAGAAGGCAGTGTTCATACTTAATAAGAGCCACAGCGGCCTATCTGGGTTAAGCCTGTAAAGGAAAGATAATATAAGCCTGGACATCAATCAAAGATCACTTCAATCAAGGTCAATTCATCAACCATTGCCTCCAGTTGCCCTGCACAACATTTCTTGCACTTCATTCGTAGAACGAAAGAACCTCTTAGCATTGCCTACTGAACATTCTCGAGCTAACTTACTTGCAGCCAGTCTTTCGGATGTAACCCACCTAATGGAAATATTTCAGTCTCCCACCCCACAAATACAAGGCATTTCATCATGCTTCTTGCAAATCTCGACAACCCCACTATTCAGTCCATTGGCCCTAGAGTACCATTCTCCACTTGTGCCTACCCTCGCAAACGGATGCATGTGACCGCTCTTCTCTTCTTGCCTTCTGCTAGCCTACCCATAAAAGCCCTGTCAGCAGGGTGCAGCCCGCACGCAACACGCCCGCACGCGCCGCCAGTCCACCTACCGGCAGCTCGTCGCGCATCTTGTTGGTGATCTCCAGCTTGTGGCAGACGGACCAGTCGCGGAAGAAGAGGTAGTCGCCGGACACGTGCAGCGGCGATGTCAGTAGGTCGGCCTCGTCCTCGCCCTCGTCCAGCACGCTGCCGCGGCCCGACACCTGCACCGGCAGTGTGTACACCACCATCGGCTGTCCCCTGCAACGGTCGACACACGCCGCCCGGTCAACACCGGCAGTGTGTACACCACCATCGGCTGTCCCCTGCAACGGCCGACACACGCCGCCTGGTCAACACCGGCAGCGTGTACACCACCATCGGCTGTCCCCTGGCCGAACCTGGTCAACACCGGCAGCGTGTACACCACCATCGGCTGTCCCCTGTAACGGCCGACACAGCCGCCCGGTCAACACCGGCTAAATGGCTTGCGGCCGACACACGCCGCCTGGTCAACACCGGCAGCGTGTACACCACCATCGGCTGTCCCCTGCAACGGTCGACACACGCCGCCCGGTCAACACCGGCAGTGTGTACACCACCATCGGCTGTCCCCTGTAACGGCCGACACATGCCGCCTGGTCAATACCGGCAGCGTGTACACCACCATCGGCTGTCCCCTGTAACGGCCGACACACGCCGCCCGGTCAACACCGGCAGCGTGTACACCACCATCGGCTGTCCCCTGTAACGGCCGACACACGCCGCCTGGTCAACACCGGCAGCGTGTACACCACCATCGGCTGTCCCCTGTCAACGGCCGACACACGCCGCCTGGTCAACACCGGCAGCGTGTACACCACCATCGGCTGTCCCCTGTAACGGCCGACACACGCCGCCCGGTCAACACCGGCAGCGTGTACACCACCATCGGCTGTCCCCTGTAACGGCCGACACACGCCGCCTGGTCAACACCGGCAGCGTGTACACCACCATCGGCTGTCCCCTGTAACGGCCGACACACGCCGCCTGGTCAACACCGGCAGTGTGTACACCACCATCGGCTGTCCCCTGTAACGGCCGACACACGCCGCCTGGTCAACACCGGCAGCGTGTACACCACCATCGGCTGTCCCCTGTAACGGCCGACACACGCCGCCTGGTCAACACCGGCAGCGTGTACACCACCATCGGCTGTCCCCTGTAACGGCCGACACAGGCCGCCTGGTCAACACCGGCCGACACACGCCGCCCGGTCAACACCGGCAGTGTGTACACCACCATCGGCTGTCCCCTGCAACGGCCGACACACGCCGCCTTGTCAACACCGGCAGTGTGTACACCACCATCGGCTGTCCCCTGCAACGGCCGACACAGGCCGCCTGGTCAACACCAGTCGACACACGCCGCCCGTCAACACCGGCCGACACAGCCGCCTGGTCAACACGGCCAACACACGCCGCCTGGTCAACACCGGCGACACACGCCGCCTGGTCAACACCGGCCGACACACGCCGCCTGGTCAACACCGGTCGACACACGCCGCCTGGTCAACACCGGCCGACACACGCCGCCTGGTCAACACCGGTCGACACACGCCGCCCGGTCAACACCGGCAGCGGCTGGCTTCAATGCACGGCGCCACACAGCAGTCATATGGATCACAACATGAACCGGCAACACAAACCCTGGCTGTTTTTCACAAGGCGCCACACAGCGGTCATATGGATCACAACATGGACCGTCAACACAAACCCTGGCTGATTTGTACAAGAGCTACACAACGGTCATGTGGATCACAACATGGATCGTCAGCACAAACCCTGGCTGTTTTGTACAAAGATTACACAGCGGTCATGTCGATTACAACTTGGACTGTCAACGCAAATCCCGGCTGATCTGTACAAGGGGCCACACAGCGGTCATATGGATCAGACAAATCATGGGTGCCATCTGCAAAAGCGATATCAACGGTCATACATACGTCACGCAAAATCGCAAACCTAGACATCGGTTTCTCAAATCAACACCACCATCGGTTTCTCAAATTCACAGATTACAAAGTCCAACCATCCAATCACACTGCGGGCAGCGAAACCGTGTGGGCGGCGCCATTACCGTGAACGTGCACAAAGTGCGTCGTGAACCACCCCACAAATAAACAAAACAGCACACTCCCGGCAATCACTCGACAACTCACAGCGCCTCCTTGGCCGGCTTGCAGAGCAGCTGGAACAGCTGCGTCAGCTGGCCCGGGTACGGCGGACTGAAGGTCACCTGCAGCGTCAGCGTCTGACCCGGCCTGATGACGTCATCCTTGGGTCGGATCTTGAACACGTCGTAGCCACACTTGACCGTGCAGTTGACTCCCTGGACGGAACAAGAGCGTGGTGAGAGTGCGGTGGAAGTGCGGTGAGCGTGCGGTGAGCGCGCGGTAAGAGGCGGCCAGGGAGTCGGTCACCAGCCGGCGGCCACTGCCGCCACTGGTGGCCGTAACAAGGTCGGTCAGAGCCGACGATGCACCCGCCTTCACGCGCCACAAAGGTCCGCCTTGCCGCCGCAGCCAGGCTCTGCGTTTGATTTACGTGTCCAGTTCTACGCTTATTAGTCGAGTGTGAGCGCGGCATGAGAAGGTCGCGCAATGCTTTGAGCCTAGCTTGCGTTCACGATGGACTTATGTATGATCAGGGCCGGACCCAGGGCAACATGCCCCCCACGCATGAGACATTCTTCGATATTTTGCACTAAAATATCATTTTATAGAAACTCATGCGGATTTTTTTGGGGGTGGGGGAATTGCCCCAAATTGACCCGACAATTCTTAGCCGGATTGGATTGGATTGTTGCCTTACGACGCATTCAGCAGCTGAGGCCTTACGGCGTCGCCTGCCTCTCACCCCGACAGGAAGGGCGGGCATCGCGGGAAACCGAACCCAGGTACCTCTGGCGTGCCAGACGCTCAGCTCGAACCACCGAGCCACCGACGCCCTACAATTCTCAGCGATACGGCGCACTAGTCGGAGTTGAACGGTCAAGACAATTATCAGCCGTTCAACTGCGACGCACGGCGCCCACGGCGAGGCGTTTTTGTGTGGCTGCAGGCTCTGTTCCAGGTCGCATCTGCAGCGATGCAGGTGATCAATACGACGGGCGCGGCGACTGCACGCCCCGAGCCACGTCCAGCCAGCTCCATTCCGATCGCCGGACGAGCCGACATCCGGCTGGACACTGGCCGGTCGCGCGCCAGCGTGCGTGGCCGTCGGCACGGCACATGCAGGACCGCCGGCAGAGATGCTGCTGCGAATTGCCGAGCGGGTATTGCCCAAGGAAGGAGCTGGTGTGGCGAGGCGACCGTTGAGCGACATGTGCTACGGATAGGTCCCCCATACCGCAACCCTCATTCCATCGTGTGTGATTTGGTGGCCATTTTCGTCTGCCCAGGCAGGCTTGGAGGATGAAGCACTTGATTGTGTTTCAAAATGCATACTCCTAGGAAGGCCACTAAAGTCGTCTGAAAGCATAAACTAAAATTGTTGTGCCTTCCAGTTTCCGATGCCTTGTCGCGGCTATCGTTCGCCGAAACAGACGCTTACCATCTACAATGTCACCGCTACACATCACAACTTCATGAAGCAAAGCTCTGATATGAGTCATAAGAACGTATCATGTACACAGTGCTACCAAAACCATAAGATACTTACAGCCGTATGGATGTTTTCAATCAAATAATGCCATAATCAAAATAGAATCAAACTAATCGAATAATCAAACAATGACGATTACTTGATTCTTATTTGAGAACCAAGTTTCCGAAAAACGCCGCAAAACCACAGCATACGACACAACTCGTCCCGCACCGGACAGTATCGCAGCCGAGCCATGCGTCCGCCCCCGTCTCCGTCCCTGCGTCCGTCGCCGCCCCGGACCGTCACGCCGCCACTCACCGTGATGAGGTAGGGCATGCTGTAGCCGAAGATGTTCCACTTGATGGTCTCGTGGCTGAGGTTGGTCAGGTGGAGCGCCAGCGCGCGCGGCACGCCCAGCGGCGTGCTCGGGAACATCAGGTGGTTGGTGGAGAGGCGCACCTTGGGCTGGCCGTGCTCGCTGATCACCTGCTGCAGGCCGGGCGGCCGCGGCCACCAGCCAGTGTCCTGCGTTGGCGCCGGCGGCGGCGGCGGCGGCGGCGGCGACACGCGCTTCGTCAGCTCCAGCGGCGACTGCGGCGGCGACGGCGGGCGTCACGGTCAGTCACGCCCACCTCTACACCGTACCTTCGTCGACATTCAAAAACACACGGCATGCAGCGCACCAGCGGGCACGACGCTCAAGCAAAAGAATCTTAGGTTATTTTACGACGCATTCAACCGAAAGGTTATACGGCATCACAAACCTCTCACGCCGATTGGTCGTGGACGGACTCGGTAAACGCCGTCGCTTGTGATATTCGAATCCACAATCTTGCGATCAACAGTCCGACGCTCTACCAACTGAGTTATCGAGGCCCCAGGCAGGACGGCCACATTCGCACCACTTCACTCTCCGCCTATCTACTCCCAATCGACCGCACCACGGCAGCGCGGCAGACTAGAGTGTCGCACGGCACACGACCACCGTCCGTCCCCAGCCCGCCGAGCCCCGCCATCCCCGGCTCTGGTCCCGGTGCCGCCCCTGTCGCCGGCTCACCGTCTGCCTCAGCGGCGGCTCCGCCAGCCGCAGGTGGTCCACCAGGTAGGTGTCCGGCGGCGCCCTGAAACCGGCCCCAGACGCTCGTCAGCCGCCGGCCGACAGTCGGAGCCCACACTGGGACCTTTGGTACCCAGAGCTCAAGACCTTAACCATTCGGCCATCGCCGCCCCCACATCCAGGATTACAAAGTACAAACCCAACCCTGCTGGACACCCGGCCAGCTACTTCCATCCGGACACACGAGCCAACACAACATACACCATACACCGGACATACGAGCCAACACAACACAGCATACACCGGACACACGAGCCAACGCAACATACACCATATACCGCAACACACGAACCAACACAGCCGGCGTCAGCCGTGTACACGGCGACAGACGCCGGCGCCTCCATCCGCAGCGGCAGGAGCCGCATCCCACTGCCGAGTGGCGACACACTGACGGCCGACGGCGGCTGCCGGTCCCGACCGACGGGCAGTTCGTCCCAAACCGGCGTCCACGGCGAACAGTCGCCTACATCGCGCGCCGAGAGGTCGACAGCCAACCTACCTGGGGTGGTACGGCCCGGCCGGCTGCTGCTGTTCCTGGCGCTGCGGCGGCGGTAGCTGCTGCTGCTGCAGTAGCTGCTGCTGTTGCTGGTGATGCTGCTGCTGCTGCTGCTGCTGCTGCTGCTGCAGCGGTAGCGGCGGCGGGGGCGGCGGTGGCGCCAGCGTGCGCACCGGCATGTCTGCGACCGGGCAGGCGTGAGCCGCGCGCGACCCGGCACGCCTCTGCGTCGGCCGGCGAGTCACAGGAGCAGAGCAGACAGGACAGAGCACCACACAGCCGGCGGCCGAACGGCGGCCCAAACGGACAGACCACGACACATCCGGCGGCCGAACGGCGGCAAAGACAGACAGGAAAAACCACAAATCCGGCGGCCGAACGCGGCCCAAACGGACAGACCACGACACATCCGGCGGCCGAACGGCGGCCCAAACGGACAGACCACGACACATCCGGCGGCCGAACGGCGGCCCAAACGACAGACCACACATCCGGCGGCCGAACGGCGGCCCAAACGGACAGACCACGACACATCCGGCGGCCGAACGGCGGCCCAAACGGACAGACCACGACACAGCCGGCGGCCGAACGGCGGCCCAAACGGACAGACCACGACACAGCCGGCGGCCGAACGGCGGCCCAAACGGACAGACCACGACACAGCCGACGGCCGAACGGCAGCTCAAGCGCCGCCGTTGGATGGAAACTTCTATGGATGGGTGAATATCATCGACACGACTTGGATGGAGATGGGCAGCTTGGAGTTAGCCAGATGAGGAGCTTGAACGAGGGAATGTCGATTATAGACTGGGAGCATGTTGTTCGTTCGCTATTTGGGCTCAGAAGGCTTACAACTTGCCATGGCGATATGCATGGGTGTTTATTTTTGAAAATTATTAGGGAGGGGGCAAAATACATGAAGGCAATGTATAGCTTGAACTTGGTTGTGGGGAGGGGGCACGTTTTATATGGTACCATTTTAAAAGCTAAATTATTGGGGGCAGTGAAATTGAAGCGACACTTTCCCCTCGAAAGTAAACAAAACAACATACCTGGCTATATGACACCCCCAGGGCAGCTTGCAACGAGGATGGTGGGGCAGGGACAGCTACTCACACTTGAGGTGCAGCTTCGTCTGCTTCATACTCGAGTAGAACATCTCCTCCAGTTTGGTGGCGGGCGCGCCCAGCGCCGAGCCGGCCTCGCTGTCCGGAAACTCGCCCTCGTAGTACGCCTGCCAGCAGTGACGTCGGCGGTGTCGATGACGTCACAATGCCACGGCAGCGGCTCTGGGCGACGCTCGATACATCGTCGCCGTCAAAACGCACCGACCTCAACATCAATGTGAAACCTCCTGTTTGCGCACACTCACATAAAGATGATAGGATCAGCACATGCTGGTTTATAATATGCTAAGTTATCTCGGTGCATGCATTTGTACACAGAATGAATCAGCAGCACAATGCATGCACTGCCTAGCCTTACCCACAAACATATAGGCGAGTACTGAACTTAAAATAAAGATCATGGCGTTTATTTACTTCTAGAAGCACGCGACTAGACTAGGAAAGTGGTGGGTCACCAGGAGGATCACCGAACAAATCGCAGCTGCCAGTGTCCAGTCCAACGCGGACATAAACAAACACACATGTACGTGACGTCACCGAATATATTACAGCTGACGTCACCGAACAAATCGCAGCTGCCAGTGTCCAGTCCAACGCGGACATGAACAAACAACTGTATGTGACGTCACAACACTCCACGACCGCACAAGTCTCCATGGCAGATCGCAGCGCTCACCAAAACCACCATGCTTACTATAAACTCACTGGAAATGGGCCACGCCACAACCATGCATACAGCCCATGTCGCAGTCAATGGGTGGAAAAGGTGGCAACTCGCCAGTAGCAGCATCGCACCAGCCTCGAGAAGACAGTTACAGCGCCATTATTTCTGCAGTGTAGCATTACTATTTTCCTCACCTGTCACACGACTATTTGCGATCCTCCAGCGGCGACATAGCCCCCCCCACCCCACTACCACCACACACACCTGCACACACTATTGCGTCCGCTATAAAACAAACGGCCACCATTGCAAACGTATCGCACACACCTGAGCGGAGGGAGCGGAGGGACTGGGCGAGCGGCGACACGCACACGCACGCCGGACACGGGCCGCACCTGGAAGTCGACGGTGCGCAGGTTGACGGGCGTGTGCGGCGACGGTGGCGCCCCTGGCGGGCGGCGGCGCAGCTGCTGCCGCAGCGTCTCGTCGCCGCTCAGCACCAGCACGACGCCCGCGTCCTCCGTCGGCGTCGGCGTCGGCGTCGGCGTCGACACGACGGCCGACAGCTGGCGCTTCTGGCCGGGCCGCAGCAGGAACTCGCTCGGGTGGACGGACGCCTCGTGCGCCGGCAGCGGCCGACAGCAGCTCATGTCTGTCGCAACACACCGCAGCGTCCCAACATTGTGGTGGTTGTGGCCGTAACTTTACCGACACACTCAGCAGCTGAGAGGCCGTACGGCGTCGCCTGCCTCTCGGCCTGGCAGGAAGCGCGCGCATCGCGGGTAATCGAACCACGTGTCTCTGGGCTGCCAGACGCTCAGCTTAACCACTGAGCCACAGACACCCGTCGGAACACCGTAGGAGCACTGCCGACGCACCGCCAGAACACTACCAAAACACTATCGGAACACTGGCGTGACCCAGAGATGGCCGAACCACGGCCAATGCACATCTGGGCTGCATCGAAATAACTGACGAGATATGAGACATTGTTGGAATGGGCGTGCATAACACCATTCAACTTTGTATTCATGCATAACTGAAACGAACTCGAGCATTACGAACTGGTGGGAATCTCGTGATCATCAACTAGGTTCATTTATATTTAATGCTCTTACTCGGTGAATTATTTTATAGTTTATTCAAAAGGTAAAGGAAGCAAGGCGATTGAAATAGGACATGGAAAGGAAGCCTACGACGTGTAACTATGTCCGTGCCCTGGCCTTTAATCAATACTGCGCGAACACAAAACCTCCACAATTGTACTTGATATTGCCATGGCAACAAGGCAACAATATTTTTCGCTCTCGGCGAAGGCAAATAGTTACGGATCAGTGCCAGGCAAAAGCTGGGGAAAAACAGTAGCCTTGCAGACAATTGACATTCACCCCATACTGAGGCAGAAGGCCTGTCATCACTTTGTGATGCGAACAACACGACTCATTTGTTCCATTTCGCGTGGTACCATAATGTCCTGACATAACCGCATACCACAGTGAGATGATGTTCAGTAATCAGCTGGACAATTGTGATAGACATGTTGGGATTTATAAATCTCACAACCATATCAGTGACGCCGAATGTCACCCCACCCCCGGGTAGGTTCAGGAGTGCTGGGGGCGTGTGGGCATGTGCCCCCCCCCCACCCCCTCTGCCCATTTAAATTATTTGTCAGGCAAGAGCGCCCTCATGAGAGGAAAACATACCTCTAGTATGCTCGAGTGCACTCCCCCTCCCGCTCGACGACTTTTCAGCCGAAGGGACTATCAGGGGCTACCGCAGTGGCGTCCCTCTAGACGAGCGCCCATTCCCACGAAAATGCCTGGCTCCGCCACTGACCCCACCATACCCTACACACGTACAGCACTGAATGGCGAGACAACGGCACAATGGTCAGCCAGGTGGGTCGAATGGCTGCGTATCGATTGCTTGCATAGAAACACGTCCAGATAGCATCCGAGAACCCGGGCCAGCTGTTTGAGATAACGCGACGGCTGCTATTCATGTGGGTATTCCGCTTTCTACTCAACTATACATACACGATACTTGTAAGTGTAGTGACACCATGTGTACAATGCCAGGCCTAGGATTAGCTATCGACACGGATAATTAATGCAAAGCATTCGTTCAGCCGTTCATCATCAGATTTCCTGAGAAAAACGCCGCCGTGAAATTTAACTCTCGAGTTGAGGGGGCCTGCAGTTATTACTTGACTTAAACGAATATTTCGCCACAGGAAATAGGAAGAGCAGCGATACTGTGTGGGAAAATCATGCTAGCCAAAGCAAAAACACCTGGAAACACATCTCACAACTCTGTCCCAAATCGGAGCTGGAATATAATGCCACACCACGCCCACACAGATAGCTGCCCATAACACAACAATGGAGAGGAAATGACGTGATCTTGACTATCTCTAGCGCGTCGGACGACCGTGCTTTCCGAATATCAGCAAGCGGCAGAGCGCTCATATCTTACCAGCTGTGTGAGAGGGGATGGGGAGGGGGAGTCTGTGGTCGTCGGTACCGGGCGTTCCCAGGACCATTATTTCGCAATAATGCTGGTGCTTCGTCCACCGAAAAGGCAGAGACAAGAGGTCCATTCACGTGCCAATAGATCGGAAAAAGTGTCGACTTCAGCCATTGCAGTTTTGATTCAAGTCGAGTTCACAGGCGCTTATTGCACTATAGGGAGCACAAGCTAGACAGAACTCCAGCACATTCAAAGGGACTCCGGTCAGGTGGAGTAATAAAACGAAAAATCATGCCTACAAAGCGAAATCGAATAACTCAGTAAAGAAGAGAAACATTAGTGACAAAATGAAAGTGCCCGACCGGTTTTCTGGGAAAAAAACTACACATTTCAGATGCAAGTGTGGTTAGACGTTCCACTTGCCCTGCTAATCGCCTATAGTGTATTGGCTGCTTGATGTGCCACCATGGATAGATGCACACACAAAACAAACAAACAAAAAAACAGACAAGAGCGGGTGTAGCTAGATCTATTCTAGCTCAGTCTGCCCCACTGATTCAGTATCACCATGGACGGAGCTTGTTTCACGGGTAGATGTACATACGAAAGACCAAATTTTGTAGCCAGAGCTTTGGAAAACAATCGAGCTGGGAAGGGAGCGAGCGACAACGAGCGTCTTACGGTGCTGAAGTACGCCACCCGGTCTACTGCACACAGCACGCCAACGCCGACAGCAGTGGCCTCGGCTCTGGCGTGTGCAGTTCCGGCTAAATGGACGCCTGCACCAACACACCCAACAACAAACCCGCCGCGCAGCCGCACACAGCCTCCCATAGATCCTCGTCGGATTAATATTCGAACCGAAAAGCCGACGGCTAAGCCGCAGCCTCCTCGCAAAGACCGCCACTGCGAACGTCGGGCCGCAGCCACGCGCCGACTGGCCTACGACGTGCGACCTTGCTTTCCCGAAGGTGCCGGCCGGTCACCCGACCCGACCTGACCTGACCTACCTGTGAAGACGAGCAGCTTGATGTAGGCGGCGCGCAGGCCGATGTTGGCGATGGAGAAGACGGCCAGCCGGGTGGCGCCCGGTCCGGCCGAATTCACACAGAGGCACGGCCGACCCGACGGGTCGCGGCCGTTCACGTGGATCTGCACGTCGGAGCCGCCGCCGTAGCCGCTCAGCGGGATCTGCCGGGACAGGGCGCGTCAGAACTGCCGCCGTAGCCGCTCAGCGGGATCTGCCGGCGCAGGGCGCGTCAGAACTGCCGCCGTGGCCGCTCAGCGGGATCTGCCGGCGCAGGGCGCGTCAGAACTGCCGCCGTAGCCGCTCAGCGGGATCTGCCGGCGCAGGGTGCGTCAGAACTGCCGCCGAGGCCGCTCAGCGGGATCTGCCGGCGCAGGCCGCGTCAGAACTGCCGCCGAGGCCGCTCAGCGGGATCTGCCGGCGCAGGGCGCGTCAGAACTGCCGCCGAGGCCGCTCAGCGGGATCTGCCGGCGCAGGGTGCGTCAGAACTGCCGCCGAGGCCGCTCAGCGGGATCTGCCGGGACAGGGTGCGTCAGAACTGCTGGCCGCTCAGCGGGATCTGCCGGTGCAGGGTGCGTCAGAACTGCCGCCGTAGCCCCAGATGGCAGGGCGTGCGCCGCCGCCGCTCAGCAGTATCTGACAGGACAGGACGCGTCAGAACTGCCGCCATAGCTGCTCGGCGGGATCTGCCGGCGCAAGACAATTCAGCACACCCTTGACAGAAAAGCTCGAGTGAGAAGAGGTGCACACAAAATCTGGAGATGCACCCAGAATTCTGATGGGCAGTTGCGAACACCCTTTTCCCCCCGACGTTTAAAAAGGGTGTTTGTTAAAAAGATCATCTGTGCTTTTAATTGCAGCAAGCCAGCGAAACAAAACAAAGACAAACGACAAGCTTAGCGCGCTACCTCACGGTTGAAACGCAATTGCCGTGCTGCGAGTGATAATTGACGCTAGAGGCCAGGTCAAAAGTTGCATTGATACGGTGTAAAAAGCATTTGAAATGTAACTGTATCCTGCAATCGAAGCATAAATACGGCGGTAAATGGATTTACCTTGGAGGTCTTGTGACCATACAAACGTATGAAGTGCCACATGTGCATGTGCAGGCTGTCCAGGCCACATCAAGCCACCGTGTCCCAAAGTTCCCGGATTTGAATGCGTGACGACGCCCATAGGGAAACTTCGTAGGTAGAAACTTCGTAGGTAGTTTCGCTGCATTGATAGCTTTACACTCCCTCCCGTTTGTTCCATATGAGGCTTGGAAACTAAAAATGTCCTGATCTAAATACTTATTTACTACGTACGAATTTGTCCGTTCTACTTTCCTGTATCTACACTTCGTGAATTAGACAATATATTCAGATGAGCGTGTTTATGAATGCATTTATGAAGTCTTCCTTTTTAATTTTCGCCACATTCCCTCGCTCGAATCTTTCACTTTTACATTGCCTTTTGAGAAGAATGCTTATACTTTTAACATCCTGGTGCAAAACCAGCTTTGGGACACTGACCGAAATGACTAAGTCTATGATTATGCCATGAAATGCTACACAGAAACTGCTATATTTAAGTGCTTCGGGATAAAAAAGAGCGCTGAATGTTAGCTGTGAGAACACTCAAACAACACTAGAATACTCACAAACTCAACGTAGGTGATTTGATGGCAACTTGGATCAACGACTCCAAACGATCTTGGTGATATCAGTGATCTTGTTAAAGTGAAACATCTATCAAGCATACAGGCATGCTACTGCAGTTATCAATTTGTGCAAGGCATCAAACACCACACATTTACAGTCAGAAATGCGGTAAGTCGTGAAAACTGGACACGTGCGCGAACAATGATCGTACATAGTCCTCTTATTGCGCCGTGTTGTGAGCCGATGTGCCCGGTTGTCTGATCCATAAGATTTGTGGGGAGATTCTTCATTTCCTGTGCATAAAAAACTCATAAAAAACTACCGAGCAGTTCGAAAGTCATCATCGGAGCTTGGGTCGGTGTAGGGGTGGATGCATGAAACATTTGCCAGGGTTAATGAACTTCCCATTGGAAGCAATGGGTTGCTAAATGCAATAATATATACATCAGCAGCTACTGGGCACAGGCAGAAACGATTCTTCTGTTACATCTAACCACGTATCAAACTCGCATCCTATTTAGGTCTGTAGAGCACGTCAGACACTTTGAGATTGTTCTCACATCTGAATGGTGTGAGTACTGAATATTTCCTTCGCAATTCTTGTTTTCATGATAACGAATGTTTCTATGGTGTCTTGGTGCGAGGAAAAGCGAGTTGGGTGCCGAGTTGGGTGCCGAGTTGGCTGCGCTGCTGTTCAATAAGTCGAGAGATAAAAACGGATTCAGCATCGTTGAAGGGAAACATCCGTGAAGAATGCAATTATTCGATACTCCGACAGCGAACAAAAACACCAATATATTGAGTATTGGCAAGCGCACCATGCTCATTTCCCAGAAGGCGGACTGGCATGTCGACAATATACCGATTCCAACTAATGTAGAATGATGCAGCCAATCAGTGTTTCTGAGTTCCGGGAACAGCCTCGCATACCTCACAGCAATATCGCAGGTGGAGGCGTGGCCTTCTTCAATGACGGAGCCGCTGGTTATTGGATTGGTTGGTTATTGGTGTCTACGGGCGAATCGACTGCGTCAGTCATGTAGCGCCCGTACGGAGCCGCTGGTATTTCCTGCATTTGTTGGGGCCCATCGACTGCGTCGGTCATGCAGCCTTCCCGCATTTGTACTGCGCACTTCATTGTATTTTGTAAGCCAATACTGACCAGGCACAACGCTGATGACGCTGACCGGGTAGCCGTATTGAACACGCACGCCATCTACAGTGCCGCCATCTACAGTGCCGTCATCTATAGTGCTGCCATCTGCACGCACGCCGCCAAATCCCGGTCGCCTGACCCTCGCGGTCCCCCACGCCGGGGGACGAAAAACATACACTTTCCCATATGAATTAAGCAAGTTGTGTGAAAATGTTGGACTCGGGTAGGTTATTTTACAAAGCATTGAACCGCCAGGTCATATAGCGTCGGCAACCTATCACGTCGATTGGTCGCGGGTAGACTCGGTAAATGTCATCGGTTGTCAAAATCGAACCCACAATCTTGCGATCAAGAGTCCGACGCTCGAACAACTGAGCTACCGCGGCCCCCGTGCAAACTTTGAGGTCATGTAACAAGACGGTCAATGAGTTAGTCAAGGTCAAGTGAGGTCACCTCCAAAAAGGTCAAGCAACGGTCACGCTTTACTGGATAAATATATTTGAATGAAACTTTTAGCGTTTGCATATCTTTAAGGATCCAACAAAACGCACCGGAAGAGTTTGTGTTTTTAATTTTTAAGGACATTAGTTTTACATATTTGCCCATTAGGGTTAAATCGAAGTATCTGGCTAAAGTAAGCACTTTTTATGAGGGTAAGGTTACTTCAATCAACATTTTCTGGTCCGCTCTACACACCACAAAAGGATAAAGTCAAGAAAGTTTAACTAAATATGTTGGACATTTCCTCAATTTAAAATGTTGATTTTTGGGTGGATGGACATTTTGAGACCGTGGTCGATTTCG
Source organism: Imbricaverruca yamaguchii (assembly GCA_034440575.1). Classification (NCBI taxonomy): domain Eukaryota; kingdom Metazoa; phylum Arthropoda; class Thecostraca; family Neoverrucidae; genus Imbricaverruca; species Imbricaverruca yamaguchii. Next base: position 144,750 of record JAOTOL010001362.1, on the reverse strand, counting down.
CCTTCTTTTTCGGATCCCAAATAATTTTATTTCTACCAAATCTCCAAAAATAACTCACCAGATGCAAAAACATGACGTCAGTCGTGATCCTATGGACACCCTAGTGACGTCACTTTTGGAATAACTTTTGTGAGTGGCTTCTTGCCCTACTCGTCGAACGCTTTCCGATGACACAACTTTCGTTTTTTCGTGCAACGCTTGGCTTGGAGATTAGAGTGGGCATAAAATGATCCCTTCCCAGAGAAGGGGTGCAAGATTATGACCGAAAAGACGACGCTGCTTAAGGAGAGACAAAATTATATTTGAATCAGACAGGAAGGACTCTCGCAGGTTTGTACTAAATCATGTTGTCAAAAAGACCACGACCCATCGAAGCATTCAATTGAGCGGGAAAAATGGCGAACAAAGGGAAGTATGCATTCTGAGCCCTTCGCACGGAAGCAAGGCCTCCGTACTTCAGAGCACGGCAGGGCGACAGTACGAGAAGATAATACTGGGAGAAGAGCGGCATGCCATCACCGCCGATCCTTGGCCACGGCTCGGTGTTCCCGTCGCGAGGGAACACACACAAGCGGTAGCTCAGTGGCTAAGCTGAGCGTCTGGAACGCCAGGGGTACGGGGTTCGATTCTCCGCGATGCCCGCACTTCCTGCCAGGATTGGTTGGTTATTGGCTGTACGACACATTGACCGTTGAGTCATGTAGCGTCGCCAGCCTCTCACGCCGATTGGTCGCGGGCGGTGAGTAGCGACAGGTGAGACTCTAACCCAGAACCTTTTGATTGTAGGACAACTTACCTCTAGACTATTCGTCCCCTTCCTGCCAGGGTAAGAGGCAGGCGACGCCGTATGGCCTCGGGTGCTGAGCGCGTCGTAAAGCCACAATCAAATGAAATCAAATCTAACACACACACACCCACACCCACATACAGGCCGGTGGCGCGGTACCAAGCGTAGGATAACTCACTCAGTGTGGGATAACTTATTGTTTAATACAACGAAGAATGGCTCTTGCGTGCTCCTGGGTTTTAGACATTGCGTGGGACGAAATGTACGACCCTCAATATACCAGGAGGTGCTGAGTTTACATCAAAAGTAGCGTTAGGGCTTACGCTATATTACTCAAAATAGCAATATAATAGTATAGATATAATATAGTAATATAGCATAATCCCTAACGCTACTATTGATGTAAACTCAGCACCTCCTGGTATATTGAGGGTCGTACATTTCGTCTCACGCAATGGGATAACTTACCCAGTGTGGGATAACTCACCCAGTGTGGGATAACTCACCCAGTGTGGGATAACTCAATCAAGTTAACCCAGTGTGGGATAACTCACCCAGTGTGGGATAACTCACCCAGTGTGGGATAACTCAATCACGTTAACCCAGTGTGGGATGACTCACCACGGCGGCGGCGGCGGCGGCGGTGGGCTGTCGCTGGCTGGTCGGCCGCACCACCACCGTGCCGCGGTACGAGGCGGCCGCCGACGGCTGGAACACCACCTTCACGTTGCGCCCGGTGCGCGGCGGCAGCGTCACCTCCAGCGAGCTGCTCGGCTTCGGGAACGCCTCGAACTGTCGACGGGCACGGTGGTTAGTCCAGGCGGTCGAGTCCGACGGATTAGTGGTGGTTTTGTTTATTGGACGGTTCACGCAGCACTTTATGCACATTCACGGCTAATGGCGCCGCCCACACTGTTTCCGCCGGTGGGCCGCGGGATTGGGAAATGTCGCGAGCGGCGCTAGTGTCGAACCTGGGACCCTTCGTACCCAGAGTCCAACACCTTAACCACTCGGCCATCCCCGCTCCGGATTAGCGGTGGTTATTGGCTTTACGACGCGTCCACTGTTTTGGTCACACAGCGTCGCCGATCTTTCGCGGCGATTGTTCGGAAGCGACGAGCAGCGCCAGGTGGAATCAAGCCCACAGCCTTCCGGTTGGGGGACGAGCGCCATATCCCCCAGCTACCCGTCCCCTCTAATTGATCAGCACCACAACCTCACCAAACACAACCAATCCACGCCCTTCGGACGTGCATCCGTCGTCGGCCAGCGACCGATCGAAACGAGTGTCAACAAGGCCGCCGAACACAACACCAGCAGCACTTCCGGCACACATCACACGCACCGCCCACTCATCACCAACACCCCCGAGTAACGGGAGATCGACTACCTGTCTTCCGGTCATCACCCCCCGGCGGCCCATCCCGCACCTGGCCCGGCGACACCGGCCGCGACGGCCTATCAGCCGGGCATCTCCGGAATGCGAGGGGCCTGCGGCCGGCGCACGAGGCCGTCAATCGCGCGGCTCGCGCCCTGATCAGCGCCAGCGGCGCGTCACGTGACCGCTGCCGGCACCGCCTCCGCGCCGTGCGCCAAACGGCTCACGGCACAGCCAACCAGCTGTGGAGACCCCGGCCGGTGCGGCACCCAGCTGTGGAGACCCGGCCGGCCGGCGCGGTACCCAGCTGTGGAGACCCCGGCCGGTGCGGCAACCAGCTGTGGAGACCCAGCCGGCGCGGCACCCAGCTGTCGAGACCGGGCGGCCGGTACCCCGCTGTGGAGACCCGGCCGGCGGGTACCCAGCTGTGGAGACCCGGCCGGCGCGGCACCCAGCTGTGGACCCGGCGGCACTGTGAGACCCGGCCGGCGCGGCACCCAGCTGTGGAGACCGGCCGGCGCGGCACCCAGCTGTGGGGGGCACCCAGCTGTAGACCCGGACAGAGACCCGGCCGGCGCGGCACCCAGCTGTGACCGACCGGCGCGGCACCCAGCTGTGGAGACCCAGCCGGCGCGGCACCCAGCTGTCGAGACCCGGCCGGCGCGGCACCCAGCTGTGGAGACCCGGCCGGCGGGCACCCAGCTGCCAGCAGGAGCCCGGCTGCGGTACAGCATGTCGGACCATTCTGTCAGCATCGACAATAGCTCTAAGTCCACCCTGATCTACTATATTTCTTTATAATAAAAAATTGATCCGAGTTCTTGCTGGAGTGGTTTTATGAACCATGGACCTATTGCTAAGCAGAGCTTGTTGCGTGAACCCAGCCCCCACCATCCGATCCATGACTTCCAGTTCAACGGTAAAGTTTAGAACGAAAGCTTAACTTGCCGTCGATGCACCGACACGGCCGCCCGGGAGCTCGTCCCCGGCCTTATCGCGCCAGCTGCCAACCGACACTCCCAGCCAGGGGCCAAATGCGAGCGCGTGAAGCGACTCGAATCCCACGTTTTCAGAACAGGGGAGGCCAGTGCAGGCCATCGCTCTAACCAACTGAGCTGCCGGGGCGGTAGGGTTCTCGCGAGACCGCAGCTCGCGTGGCCGAAACTCACTGCACGCGTCCGGCAGACACCTCGCTGATGCCCCCCCCCCCGACGTGTCATCGGGAGAGCTCAGTCACACCTGGCCGGCGTAGTGGTCGTTTTCCGACACACAGCCACGTGACGCAGATCGTGTCGCACCGCCGCCCAGCGAACGGTCAGGCGCAAGCACCGTTGTCCGAGCAGTGTCGTCACCTCTGGGTCATTGTGTCGCGGTTTGATTAATTGGCTATTTGGGCTTAAGGGCGCGCAGATTGAAAGGCCATTTAGCGCCCATCAGTGGGTCGGGGGACACTGTTGCGTCTGGTACCAGATTGTCCAGTCATTTGTGGGACTATCGTTGGATTTTAACGGCGTTTTCTTGGCACAAGGAAGACAACAGGATATCAAAACAAGGGAACTGTTAAACACATACCTACGATAAACGAATATCAATTGAGTCTATGCACAACATTCCCAGACATATTTACAACTCCAACGAAACTAAGATAACGTGGCACATTTTCACGAGACATTCCCAGGCAATCAAACCGGCATTTTTCTTCCTCATTCTCTTGCAAGACAGTAGGGTAAAAGGACACTCTTCCGCGACTATGCGTGATGGTAGGCATCCATATAAACAAATAAATAAGAGTTGCAATGCCGGACATAGGCTAAAAACTGCGTCTACATATACGCTGCCCGTTATCAAACTCGCCGATAATCAGGATAAAGTGGTCGATAATCAGGTAGCTGCGAGCACTTATCTATGGTGGCTACAGAGAGCAATAGCCAACTAATCTCTCATTGCACTATCAATAGAGTACCTGAGCTGTAAGCGATCGATCGCTGGCGGCAGACTCACACCAGTGTGTCCATTTATGTAAGTTAGGCGGAAAACACTACGAAACCGGTACAAAATTACACCCCAAGTCAGGTGTCCACCTGTTCATGGACACCTTCAGTTGGCCTGCATCAGTCCATCCAACATATCAGTACATGATGATGAGGCACACCTGCCACACCTGTGAATGACATTCAGTTACCACCTACACGCGGCTGAAGTGGTGCTGGACGGCCTACGGGCATACAATTGTGCCATCAAATTGCATACCAGTCGAATACATGCGATCAAATATTCTGAGTTATATCTTCGATAACACAATTATAATATTGTATTTACATATGAAAAGATGAAAATTGATTTTGACACACTGAATCGCCCGGAACATGCGCACAAAGCACGGCACTCGCATGACGGATCGCTGGCCAGAGTTAGATTTATGCTTTGTTATCCTGGATATGGAGAGGAAAGTTTGGGAGCAACCGAACACGGAAAGGACGTTTGTGTTCAAACTTGTTCCCATCAGAATCCGAGTTTGTACTTTACAATGCATCTTGATCAGTTTACCACAGAACAGTTAATTACCGAACAGCACCACTCAACTTCCAAATCAGAAATGCGAGAGGCCATTCTTCTGAAAACGATAACGATCGGACGCCAGAACTCCAGGAACAGCCTATTTCCTGCAAATCTGTCGCCGTCTCGCCACCCGGCAAACATCGCCGCATCGATAACCTTCGCGCCGCCGCCGCCGCCTCCGCCACCGCAGGCACGCCGCAGACGCGTCACGGCGGCTCTGTGACGGCCGGATGAGACGGGCGCCAGCTGACGTGTCGTGCCGACCGCAGCGGCCCCGACACAGCCAGCCGAGTTCACGGTCGCAACACCAATCCGCTGGCGTGTCGCCTCCCCAATGGGACCCCACGGGCCGGAGACGTGACATTGGCACAGCCGAGTTCACGGTCGCAACACCAATCCGCTGGCGTGTCGCCTCCCCAATGGGACCCCACGGGCCGGAGACGTGACATTGGCACAGCCGAGTTCACGGTCGCAACACCAATCCGCTGGCGTGTCGCCTCCCCCAATGGGACCCCACGGACGGAATGCTTGGCACAGCCGATTTCACGGTCGCTACACAGATCTTCTGGCATGTCGCCCACCCACACGGGATATGGTCTCGGCAGAGTCGAGTTCACACGGCCGCTACACCGATCCTCTTAGGGAGGCTTTAGGGCTCATCGACTACATTGGTCGGGCGCTGCATGACCGATGCAGTCGATGCACCCCTAAACTCCATTAACCAACCGACTACATTGGTCATGTAGCTACACCGATCCTCTTGCATGTCTTCTCCCCAGTGGGGGTACCCAATGTCGAGAGCAATGACATACTCTTCTGGTACCGCACTGCGGGCAAGGTGCGTGTCGTATGTGCACAGGCGCACCCAAGAAAAAAGAAGTGGGTTCGCCCACATCTGCTTAGAGTTAGATATTTTGAATTCGCACCTGGAAAACGTAAAAAATCAAGAACCAGGACATTGTTTAGAGTTAGGTATTTTGTATTCGGACCCGGAAAACGTAAAAATAAAGAACCAGAACCTTCCTCACTGAACAACTTGCTCTTCTCAAGATCATTACATTCTGAAAACAAAGACGAAATCCTACTCGCCGCTCGACGACCGAAAAAAAAGACCGGGAAGCTTTTACCACCTCAGTTCCAGACCCAATACTCTCTTAAGACAAATCAGCGGGAAAGGATTGCCACCGACATCCGGCAACTAAATCCAGACTCGAGGTCGCCACCGGCCAGATTACCGCGTTCACTGGCGACCAACCGGCGCGAAAGGCTGCCGACGCTATGTAACCCAGCAGTCGAATGCGTCGTAAAAGAAGCCACAAGGCTGCTTTTTCTTCTTCGAACTCCGCACCAATCGACGTCGGTTAGCTCTGCCTTCGGACGCACTATCTGCACCATTCCCACACAGTGGCCTGAAATTCTCTGTTTGCAGAAAGGAGGTGGTGGTGGTGGATTGGAGTTTAGGGGCGCGTCGACATCAAGGGTCACTTTGCGCCCATAACTAAATTTTACAGAAAGGTGATGTGTGACGCAAAAAAATCAATTGATGCAAAAAAAAAAAGCACAAATGTCTATGGATAATGCTCGTTGATGCGTCTTTCCAAGACCTTCATTCAGTGTTTGACGAATGTGATGTCAGTATTGTATATGACACTTTTAACAGTCAGCAATGCTGCTGCCGGAAGCCCACACTCGCTTTTAAAGATGCAAGTATCACTCATACCCTGTACCAAAAAAGGAGAAAAATGTCACTTTAATGACAAAAAAGCGGTTTAAAAAACAATTGTCATTAAGTGTGGATATACCCAGGTCAGGAACTTCATGGCACTGTTCACACAGCCTCCGGCCCCAGAGCTCAGCCAGCAAAGAGAAGTGGAGCCACCGCCCGTGGCGTCAGCGTCAGCTAAGCCACGTCACAGCGGGGCGGAGTCACTCCTGGACACGACAGCCGAGAGACAGCTCGACAAACACGACAGCCGGGTGGAACAACTCGACAAACACGACAGCCGAGAGAAACAACTCGACAAACACGACAGCCGGGTGGAACAACCCGAAAAACACGACAGCCGAGAGGAAAAACTCGACAAACACGACAAACACGACAGCCCGAGAGGAATAATTCGACAAACACGACGGCCGAGTGGAACAACCCGAAAAACACGACAGCCGAGAGGAACAACTCGACAAACACGACAAACACGACAAACACGATAGCCGAGAGGAATAATTCGACAAACACGACAGCCGAGATGAACAGCTCGGCAAACACGACAGCCGAGTGGAACAACTCGACAAAACACGACAGCCGAGATGAACAGCTCGACAAACACGACGGCCGAGTGGAACGGCTCGACAAACACGACAGTCGAGCGGACCCACCCTGCAGCCGTCTTGCCGTGAGCGGAGCGCTACTCCTCGCATCACATGCGGACAAACGACTTGAAGTAGGCCATACCCCAGCAATGGGCGCATTAATAATTTGTTGGCCAATTAGTTGCTAGGGCTTTAGGGTGCTTCGACCAAAGTATATGATTATTGAGCGACCATTCTTGGCCACTTAACATGCACAAATGCTTGATTCCTAATTAGTAATGCCTTGAACTGGAGTACGGTCCGGGAGTGGACGAAAGTGCACCCACTCCTTGACTGCGGCACCCACCCACCAACAACGGCACCCGCTCCCCGGCAACGGCACCCGCTCCCCGGCGACGGCACCCAATCCCCGACTACGGCACCTGCTCCCCGGCTTGGCACCCGCTCCCCGGCTTGGCACCCAATCCCCGACTACGGCACCCGCTCCCCGGCTACGGCACCCAATCCCCGAATACGGCACCCGCTCCCCGGCGACGGCACCGACTCCCCGACTACGGCACCCGCTCCCCGGCTACGGCACCCGCTCCCCGGCGACGGCACCCGCTCCCCGACTACGGCACCCGCTCCCCGACTACGGCACCCGCTCCCCGACTACGGCACCCGCTCCCCGACTACGGCACCCGCTCCCCGGCGACGGCACCCGCTCCCCGACTACGGCACCCGCTCCCCGACTACGGCACCCGCTCCCCGACTACGGCACCCGCTCCCCCATCACCGGGAGCGGGGCGCTCCGCGGACACGTCAGCGCCCGCATCGGCCTCAGCGCCGGCGAGGCCGCCGCGGCCCGGCCCTGGCCCGCTGGCCCAGTGCGCGCCCGTGCACGCTGCACACGCTGCACGCGCCGGCACACAGACGGGCTGGCCGGCGCAAACCGGCCCGGCCCGCCGCGGCAGGCGGCCGCCGGGCGACGGCGGCAGCGACAGCCAATCAAGGTCAAGATCAAGGCCGCGCGCCAGTTGCACGCGATGGCGTCGATCCGACGCTGCGGGAAAGGGTCGGCCCTACGGGAAATGGTCGGCTTTGTGGGAAAGGGTCGGCTATGTGGGAAAGGGTCGGCTATGTGGGAAAGGGTCGGCTTTGTGGGAAAGGGTCGGCTTGGCGGAAAGGGTCGGCTTGGCGGAAAAGGGTCGGCTTTGGCGGAAAGGGTCGGCTTGGCGGAAAAGGGTCGGCTTGGCGGAAAAGGGTCGGCTTGGCGGAAAAGGGTCGGCTTGGCGGAAAAGGGTCGGCTTGGCGGAAAAGGGTCGGCTTGGCGGAAAAGGGTCGGCTTGGCGGAAAGGGTCGGCTTGGCGGAAAAGGGTCGGCTTGGCGGAAAAGGGTCGGCTTGGCGGAAAGGGGTTGGCTTGGCGGAAAAGGGTCGGCTTGGCGGAAAATGGATGGCTTGGCGGGAAAAGGGTTGGAGTTTAGGGGCGCATCGACTGCATCGGTCATGCAGCGCGGGAAGCCTGGCAGAGAAATGGTCGGCCTGGCGGGGAAAGGGTCAGCCTGGCGGGAAATGGTCAGCTTGGCGCGAAAGGCGCGACAAAACGCCCAGACGCGCCGGGCGAGCGTGCTGCGGTGAGGCAGGCACACCACGCCTGAAGGCGAACGGCCCGCGGCGGCGTCACACCTCGGCAAACACGCGACGCGTCTCAGCCGGTGCCCGGCCCTGCCGGCGCTTTCGCCCGTCCAATTTCGGATCATAATGGCTGGTTCGACCGACCGGAATGGCAGGAAGCGGGACAAAGCCGACGACGGGCGCCGGGCGACAAAAGAGGCCCGGCGACGTCTGGATTTCACCTGTCACAGGTGGACGGCCCTGGACGCGGCCGAATGGGCGCCGGCATCCCCGCCGGCTTAACGGAATTTTTCGGCCCGAGCACTTCGGCTGGAGGACGGAAGTCATGTTCGTGTTCAGCAATTCCCTAAAGCCGTTCCTATCGGGACGTCCTGTGGCAAGATCTCTGCTGGTGCGCAGCCTCCATACCGAGTCCAGTGAGGCATGCATTAACACACTGCGGTTGCATACTCCACACTAGATCCTTTGCACTCCACCCGCTCTCATTCTCGCAGTGATGCTGAAATGAATACACTGCGTGACAATTATAATTTAAGGTAGCTCCAAACTAGCTATGAATCCATGCTTCCAGGTAGCTATTCCTCCCGCCGTTAAAACTGCGTGGAATAGTTCATACTTCCTATAGACGAAAGCAAATTTGGTCTTTGCAAATGGAGCTTATAATTGTGTCTGCAGCTGTAACAGGGTTGAATATATATATATATATATATATATATATATATATATATATATATATATATATATATATATATATATATATATCCTCATCCTAAATGTGGAGCTAAAATTGTTGGGTTATCCAATTCAGAGAGAATGATTTGCAATATTGTCCGTCATCATATTCAACAAGGAGTAAGCATAGCATTGTCGAACAACGCTATTCAACTATCCAGCAAGACAAAGGACATCATGATTTGCTGCAGCTGATAATGTTCTGGATGCAATATCCAGGAACTGCCATCTTCCCTAGCCCGACCTGCAATGCTTCTGCATTGATGCTTAGCCTCATGCACACTAAACACCGGCTCTTCCGTGCGCCAACGTCCAGCACACATTGAACCGCCAACTACTTCTGACAGCGGTGGAACCACGTGGATACCCGTGCCACGGCATCCACGCTGCACCACACCGGCAAATGTCCGGCGCAGGAGTGGCCGAACACCCGTGCACCGCACTCCACAACTCTCGGAGTGTGGAGTGCGGTGACGGCGGCCCGGAGTGGCGTGCCGCCGCCGGAGTGGCGACGCCGTACACACACACACGCACCTTGAAGTGTCCGCTGTCGCGGATGGCCAGCGTCAGCGCCATGGTCTCCGTGTCGGATTTGTTTTGGACGACGAGCGGCTGCAGGGCGCGCTCGCCCACTGGCACGCCCGGCCACACCAGGTGCTCCCGGTTGGTGTCCAGCATGGTCGGTACCTGGACAACACAGGTCACATGTTGGTGTACAGCGTGGTCGGTACCTGGACAACACAGGTCACATGTTGGTGTACAGCATGGTCGGTACCTGGACAACACAGGTCACATGTTGGTGTACAGCGTGGTCGGTACCTGGACAACACAGGTCACATGTTGGTGTACAGCGTGGTCGGTAATTGGACAACAAAGGTCAGACCATGCTGTCACAGGTGTACAGCGTGGTTGGTACCTGAACAATGACACAGGTCACATGTTCATGTTGTGTCTAGCATGGTTGGTACCTGGACACAGACACAGGTCACATGTTGGCCTGGCTAGCATGCAACATTATTGGTACCTGAACACCAACACAGGTCACATGATGTGTCCAGCATGGTCAGTGCCTGGACAACACAGGTCACATGTTGGTGTACAGCATGGTCTGTACCTGAAAACAGACATGGGTCATGTTGGTACCTGAACACCAACACAGGTCACATGATGTGTCCAGCATGGTCAGTGCCTGGACAACACAGGTCACATGTTGGTGTACAGCATGGTCTGTACCTGAAAACAGACATGGGTCACATGTTGGTGTACAGCATGGTCGATACCTGAACACCAACACAGGTTGCATGTTGGTGTCCAGCATGGTTGGTACCTGGACACAATACAGGTCACATGTTGGTGTCCAGCATGGTTGGTACCTGAACATTGACACAGATTACATGTAGGTCAGGCTGGTGTCCAGCATGGTCGGTACCTGAACACAGACACAGACCACACATAGGGGCCTATTTATGTGCATAAGTCAGTTATTGTGCAGTATATAAGTCCAACCACAAACAAGCTCAGTGAAATTAATGAACTCACTGAACTACATTACCAGCTTGTATTTAAAAAAAAACTTATGGAACTACCTCATTAATGTATTTGGATGTCTAAACACATCATGAAATGGCATGAACCAATTATACAATTGTAATATGCTTGGCTGTATGAGCTGGAGCATTGAAATAATGGCAGCAACAGAGCTTAATGCCATTTTATGTTATAAATATCAGCTCTTCTTTTTCTTCATTACATCCTAAATAACACAAAGCAAGCACAACCTGCTTTGTGAAAACAAAACAACTTTAAGTCTCCTGAATTGGTACATAAAATGTCATACTCATCCAATAGTTTAAGCCCAGCCATGTGGTTCTGCATAACCCCCTCTCAACTACCTATTGTCAAAAATGAGGAGCCCCTTTGTCTTTTGCATGGCAGTAAATACAGTCCATATATTTATGGTAACAGGCATGGGTCCCAAATGCAATTATCAGCTTGTCCTTCTCAGTGGAAACTAATGTGCACAAGGTGACAAACAGGAAAAACTTGAAACAAGATGATACAAAAGAGGGTTTCTGGAGAAGACAGGAATTCAGAGGAGCCTGCATTTTTCTACCCCAGGTTTATGGTCACTGAGGATGGCATAAACTGATATAAATTAATTGAAATAAATATACATGGAATTATTAAATGTTATATGTAATACGAGTTTCCAAGAATCTCTTTCCTGTTTTCTTCCATTTCCCCAGTGTTTCCTGATGCTATCATTTCACATTACATTGTTGCTGATGTTTGGGTATTCTCAGTATCATGAATATTTATGAAGAATATTTGACCAAACTATTGATGCAACTTAGATGTAGTAGTCAAAAGCTGAAGCTGGAAGGAGACACAAAGCTAATTAGAATGGTATCTTATCAGCCTGAATGATCCCTGTGCAAATGAACAACTTTTCCCATGAGGGATATGCAAATGAATACATACCTATCAAGGGCAGATCTAGGAAATTTGATCAGGAGCACTTAAACATGTTCTGGGGGATGAGCCATTCCTGCAGTGTTTGGTTTGTCCTGGTGGTCACCATTAGCTGAAACAACTGTGGGGTCCACTTGCAGGTTTTGAAGTACCTTTTTTTCAATAAAATGGGTGCCACATTTATTTTGGTGGTAGGTACATGCTGACAGTCATCCACTGGATCTCGCACTGGTACCTATACACCATCCCACAAATTTCCCAAATTTGTGGGTGAAATTGCACTTTGAGGCAATTTCTTCATTGGAATTTCTTGTTCCAGTACAATTTTTCTGAATGTGAACAACACTATGTGAGCACTTATCAGTAGGTAGGTAACCACTACATCAATACCAATATGGCATGAACATAACAAACCTTGAAGTATCAAAATAGCATCCATTTGGTGTTTCATTTACAGATTTATGTATCTCCTAAGGGCCTACATGTGTAGTAGGTGGGGTGGTATGGGATGGTAGGACATCATACAATTAGGTGTCACTTGCACTGGTTTCCAAACCACTGAAAATAATGGTAATGACTCTGAGATGAGATGGGTTGGTTGGTTATTTGGGCTTAGGGGTGCATCAACTGCTTGAGATGAGATGGGATTTAATCTTGAGATGAGATGGGATTTAATTTCTGATTGTTGATCCATACAGTGACCCAGGTAGCCACCTAGGTGTCTGGTTATGCATTTCAATGTGAAGAACACATCTAAAATGGGAATAAATGTATGCATTGTGCACTCTTTCTGTAGCCTACAGTACAAACATTCAACGAATATCAGTCAAGGTCAATGTTTACAGCATGCAGAACACTAACTTGGTAAGAAGCAAGATGTACTAGGTCAAAACAATGAGAACGAGCAGTATTGAAACAAACAAATTATTGCATCCATAGTGAAGCAGATTTCGCCAAATGCAAGTAAAATCGTGGTAGACGACTGACCTACTGAGCATTGGTAAGAGGCGAGAGCAAATGGGAGGGGACGGAATGCATGGATTGACACAGCAGACGCGAGTGAACGATGTTGAAAGTGAACAGTAATCATGGAGGACACAGATGGCCCTCGATCGCAAAAACTCACCATCCGTTGTGGACGTGTCGCGTTTCAACCATGCACCCCGACTCGCACCGCTTCCTCCCCTGGCACTAGGCCGAAAGCGCGACCGCGCTGACCCACTTACGCCGTTGCGTCACAATCACCACCGGACTGCGCTCACTTTCGATGGCTCGGCATTACCTGGAACCGCAGCAAGGCAGCCCAAACTCTTAGTAGTACATCTGGTTTACTAACTAGCGATTTCCTTGCAAAATTAACCGTCTTCATTTACTTACATTTACGCACATACATATCCACCCATAGCGTTCGTGAATTTCCTAAAATACCGAAACCTTCTCGTATAGAGGGCAGCACGTACCACGTACCTACCGCTTTCAGCCTAGTGATGCAAAAATTGATACTAGTACCCGATATCACTTGTGTGAGGCTCGGATATTCTGGTAAAGGTGTCCCAGAAAGGCGGCCCTGAAAGAAGGCTCGAGTCCACCCTACCCCCATCCCTGTTCAACAAATTTTTTCAGCAAGGCGACCCTCCAAGGAAATGTGTTGTTCCCCGTGACAAATCCTGGATTCGCCCCTGCCATCGCTGGGATCTGAAGTACGGTACCAACTTCGCGACAGTATGGGCGGCGCCGATTAGCAATTGCATAGAGTGCGTCGTGAAGCAAACCCAATGAAGAAAATAAAATGAACCGACCTGATATTTGTCGTTGGGATCAATCCCATCTAGAAAGCTAGCAAACTTCAGGAAGGTGCAAAATTGTCCTAGAGTTTCCCATTTTCTGCGTCATGCAGTAACGTGGATATAGAGTGCATTGCGGGTATGTGGCCCCTCCCTCACGGAAGGCAGTGTCCATTCAGCCGGGAAAATGCGTCTCGCTGGGAAGGCTCAAGTGCATCCACCTCCACGCACCCGCTGGATATATTTTTAGCCCAATCACCTCGGTAAGGACTAAAGCACCCTTCGAAGAATAAGACGTCCTCTTGAGAGGAAAACGCACTGCAGTGTGGTCGAGTGCAACTCCCACAGCCCCTCCCCCTCCGCTACAGCGGATTTTCAACCGAAGGCGCCTCAACAGGTACTTTCGGAGTGGCTCCAGTCCTGACGAGTGCTTCCCACAACAGTTCCTGGACCCGCCCCTGGTATCTGGCATGGTGGTGGATAGATGGACTCGCCCGATGGTCCTGCAACTGGCCTGCCAGGAGGGCCTTCGCAGTGGTCACATGCCGCCATGGTTAGCCCGGCGTGTTCCCTATGGCTACCGGCGTGCCATGGGTAGATCCAGAGAATGTCATGGGCGAGCAGGTCAGGAGTGGCACTATTCTGCCTTCAGAGGGGCGTCACTTTGCCTTCCGAGGGGCGCCTCTGGGTGAAAAATTTGAGGGGGAGTGCTCTCGGGCATTCCCTTTTCTTGTGGTGCCTTTTCCCGTTGAAGATCCCTTTGGCCAAAAAAATGAGTGGTGCACTTCGACCTTCCCGGAGGGACTCCCTTTTCCAAGGGGGACCGTTTCCTCTCAGATAGGCGCCACCGGGTAAAAAAAACTGTCGGAGGTGCATTCGAATCTGCCAAGAGAGGCGCTCCACCTTCCCATGTGGAGGGGAGGTGCATGCCTTTGGTATTATACCATAACAAGGACATAGGGATATTAGAAGAGCATTGACTGAGATCTGAAGCAGCTGCAAATGGCCGAATGCAATCACAGAAATAAAGGCAAACAATTTTGGAGATTCAAAAACAAAGTTTCCCAACGATCGTGATCTTTTCTCCCTCTTTCTCTCTCTCTCTCTCCATCTCTCCCTCTCTCCCTCCCTCTCTCTTTCTCTCTCTCTCTCTCTCTCTCTCTCCATCTCTCCATCTCTCCCTCCATCTCTCCCTCCCTCTCTCTCTCTCTTTCCTCTTTCTTTATCTCTTTCCCTCTTTCTCCCTTTCCCTCTCCCTTTCCCTCTCCATCTCCCTCTCTCTCTTCTCTTTCAGTTAAAATGTTGCAGTATGGTTTAATTCATACAGGTCGCGACTTATTCAGAATGTATTGCAGATGACACTGAAGGGTGCATGCGCTGTGTAGCTGGTCACTGATTGATCAAGAAGATTGATTTTCGACTGGCTTGGGATTGTGGGAGGGGGAAGCAATCTAAATATTTGCTCCAATTTCGAAAACTCTTTAAGACAACATTCGTCTAATCAAATGTTACTGTACATTTAGGGAAAATGTAATCTTAAGGCAAGTTCGGAAAAATTGGCGTTTCGGGAGGGGGCATGACTTCTGTGTATCCTTAGTTAGTTAGTTCTTTGGGCTTTAGGGCGCGTCGACAACTATGGTCGTATTGAGCCCATAACTAAGTAGTCATCGAAGTATGGTTAGAGAAAGTGTTAAGCTTCTCATCGTGGGCACCGCCTAAGTGGTGTTATTGTGCTATAGATTTTACATGTAATGCATATCAATGTAGGGTATATATTACTGAGAACGATACATCAGAAAGGAAGTCGATCAGTTGTCCTGGTTGAACATTGCTCGAGATGTCAGACGGAATATCATTTAGTGAATCTACGTGTGCAAATCCAAAGTGACGTCTATGCTCTTCAGCATAAAATGAG
Source organism: Imbricaverruca yamaguchii (assembly GCA_034440575.1). NCBI lineage: Eukaryota > Metazoa > Arthropoda > Thecostraca > Neoverrucidae > Imbricaverruca > Imbricaverruca yamaguchii. Next base: position 129,198 of record JAOTOL010001362.1, on the reverse strand, counting down.
CAAGATATAAAAAATGGCGAATTGTCAGTGGTGCACGACATCTTGTGGACCAAGGTTTGTCGCCACATCACAACAGACTACCTTAAGTGGCATACATCACAACAGATTACCTTAAGTGGCATACATCACAACAGATTACCTTAAGTGGCATACATCACAACAGATTACCTTAAGTGGCATACATCACAACAGATTACCTTAAGTGGCATACATCACAACAGATTACCTTAAGTGGCATACATCACAACAGATTACCTTAATAATAAAAATATAATAAACAGATTACCTTAAGTGCACATACAACAGATTACCTTAAGTGGCATACATCACAACAGATTACCTTAAGTGGCAACATCACAACAGATTACCTTAAGTGGCATCAAATACTTTAATAAAAATACCTTATACATCAAACACTAAAAAAATATAATTATATAATAAACAATATTAAGTGCATACATCACAACAGATTACCTTAAGTGGCATACATCATAACAGATTACCTTAAGTGGCATACATCACAACAGATTACCTTAAGTGGCATAAGTATGCCCAATGCGGCGGCGGCACAACGCAACCTCTTCTTGTCTATGTTTAAGACAGGACGAGCTCCCTGGTTTTAGACGTTGTGTAATGGCTCTCAGCTTGTTTCGCCTGTGTCACGTCCCACATTGCCTGCCACTTGTCTAAGAGGAAGGTGGACGCCTCTCGGTAATGGTCCGTGGCAAGGAATCGAGTGCACAGCACTCGCGCTGCTCGCTTCGCCGCAGGATCCGCCAACTCGTTGCCGGAAATACCCACATGGCTAGGAATCCAACACAGGAGTACCCGGCGCTGCATGTTGTGCATGTTCGTCAGACCGCAGAAATATCACACAAAAGGGGGTTGGACGGAAAATATGTGCTCAGGACCAAAGTGCTGCTTCGAGAATCGGTCAAAATAACATGTCGATCTCTCTCCGACACTTCGCTGAAGCATAAAGCTTTCAAAATAGCGACAAGTTCTGATGAGTATGCAGATGCGTAAGTTGGGAGGGAAAAGAGATCGGACAACAAAGCCACAAACAAAAGCGCGACCCACATCGTCCTCGTTACGAGATCATCGGTACAGGTTGTCGCCCAGCCTTTGAGATTAAGGGCGCATCAACTGCGTCGGTCATGCAGCATCGCCCAGCATTGAAATGATTCAATATGTTCCAGAGTCACTGTGTTGAACTATTCTGGGAAAACGTATGTTTTCCTAGTTCTCGCAAGGGATGTACCCACTTCTGGTGCGATAAGCTCCCATGAATAAGTCTGCATGCCCACGTCTCTCCGAATTGCTTGGATACTAAGCTGACTTTCTTGGAAAGGCTTGCGAATGCGTACAGCAATAGGCATAACACTCAAATTTCGCTCAGTTGAAAAGAGTGTTGTTCGTCGTCGTGAAAAAAAGCATGAGAGTAAGTCGGGTGGTCGGGGAATTGGCGAAGTTTACAAGCCTAGCGCATTCCCAGCCTTTCTCTGCGCAGACAAGAGAGCCGCCTCGTGTGCTTCTGCTAGTAGGCTCATTGTGGGCGAGGTTCGGAATGCCACGTTTGCAATACGGATAGCAGTATGGTGAACAGCATCCAGTGTTCGTTTGGTGGCATTGCGTGCTCCATCATAAATATAACACGCACAATCCAACTTTGAACGTGTCAGCGGTCGATAAAGTAAAAGTAGGGAGCTCCTATCCGCTCCATAAGTGGTACGCGAAACACATTATATATAGTATATTCAGTCATCTAAAACACTGATCACGAAGTGTTTTAAAATGCTCCTTACAACTAGGATACGAGTCAAAGGTGACCCCAAGGAACCTCACCGTAGATTGCGTCGGAATCCGGTTCCCGTATAGTTGAAGTGTTAGATCTGCACAGCTACGTCGGCGGCAGAAGTGCATTGCGGCTGCTTTTATAGTTGAAAAAAAACTAAATCCATTCATGACACCCCACTCTTCTAGTCTGTGAATGGCCAATTGGAGACGTCTCGACATGGCTGATAGCCTAGCTGTGCTGCGCCATATTGCAAAGTCGTCCACGAAGAGCGCCCGGCCAAGTCCCGGCGGAAGTGAGTCACCTATATCGTTTATCGTTATCGTGAACAGTGCTACACTTAAAACTCCTCCCTGTGGGACACCGTTTACTTGCAGAAATCTAATAGATAGTTGGCTGCCAACGCGAACACGGAAGTGTCGTTCGGCCAGAAAATTATGGATGAAGATCCCCATTGCCCTACGAATACCACATTCATGTACTTATCTCAGAATACCTTGATGACAAGTCGTATTATATGCTGCATCAATGTCACAGAAGACAGCACCCTAGTGTACCCTAGGTCCGCCATTGCAACTGGCGACAACATAATTATTAACATGAACTTTAGATCAGCTGATATAGCTTAAATGTAACATAGCTTAAGCTGTTTTATATTACCCTGAGTTGGATTATTTAACATCAACATGAGCTGTCAAATCATATGATAATGTTGCCATTCAATTTCACTATGCACAATAATGGGCATGGCGTGTTGTGTGTTGTATTCTTTGTTAGTTTCACGTCGCAAACTCCGGCTGAGTGGCACATCAGCGCAATGGCCTCGCCAACCCAACTGGCAATGTCACCCGCACCCACCCTCCCAGCCGCAGGCGTGTCCAGCTTAGTTAAATTATGTTAAGTATGCATGTAAGAGTATGAGGCCAAAATCAAGCTCAGAATTACACCGCTCGTTCCATAAGTTGTGAACATCCATTGCTGCTGACGTCAAATCAGGGAAATCATGATGGAAATGCTGATCCTTCGTGGGGGCCAAAAAGGGCGCCTCTGAAGTTTTAAGGAACTCCCGAAACATTAATCAACGCTTCAGGGCTTGAAGGACGTCGGTGCAGGGATATTGAAACAAGCCCAGTGGCGTAGACAAGAGGGAGCAGAGGACAACCACCCTGGAGGGTTGGTGAGGGCACTCAAAGCGTCGGTGCATGGGGCCCGGACCCGACGTGAAGGGCCTCTGGACCGACGAAAGGGACCCCGGGCTGACGAAGAGTCTCGTGCCGATGAAGAGGGCTAGAGTCAATAGAGAGCTCCGTCGGGAAGATGTTGAGACCCCTTGACTGGGGTGACGTGAGGGACTTACAGGTTGACGGAGGAGCCCGGACCGTTGAAAGGCCCCTGGGATGACGGAGGGGCTCGAAGTCAATGTGGAGGGCCCTGGGCTGACGGCGTGGCCGAAGCCGAAGAAAGGGCCCTTCCTTTGGCTTAGAGGCCCTTTACGCAGCATCTGGAATCCGCTTCGGCCCAGATCGCATCTGTAGGTCGGGGTCTCTTTATCGGCCTGAGGCCCTCTTCGAGCACCTCTCCAGCAGCGTGAGCCAAAGCCGACCCAGCGGCCCTGCATGTCCGGCCCGGGGCGGCCCTCCGTCGACTCAGGGAATTATTTCACGGCTCGGGACACTCGGTCTGGCTGGAGTCTCTCCTCTTTCAAAAGCTTGGATCTCCTCTATCATGCAGGGGGCCGCTGTGTAGTTTCTGCACACATCGACTCGGGGGCGCTTCATACCGGCTCTGGGCCCTCTCCGACGGTGCGAGATCTTCCCGCGGCTAAGGGTTCTCTCCGTCGACGTAGGGGACCTCCTCAACAATCCAGGTCCTCCTCTGTCTAGCCGGAGGACCTCTTTCAACAGCGTAGGCCCCCTCCATCATGTCAGGGGCCCTAGTACGGCTTAAGCCCCATCCGTCCATCCAGGACCCTCTGACGGTTCGAGGTCCTATCCGGCAACCATGACCCCTCTCCGTCTTCGTCTCTTTGACGATCCAGGGCCTTTTCTAGAAAGCTGGAAGCCCATTTTCAAACGCTTGGGCCCTGCGCATCGGCTCAGGGGCCCCTTATTCAGGGGCCCTCAGGGGCTTGGACCCCGTCATGGGCCCGGGGCCCTTAATATTGGCTCTAGGCCCTCCCAGTCAGCCTGGGCTCTTTCAACAATTCGAGGCCCCCTCCATCGATCAAGAAAAATAGAAGACGATGCACTTGGGGGCCCCTCAAGTCGGTTGCCTTCAGGGACCCCTCCGACCCTCCAAGCTGCCCCCTTTGTCTACCCCATAGCTACGCCACGGTGTGAAACACTGTTGGAGTGAGAGTAATCATTGAATAAAGGTTGGAGCCCATATTGTAATCATTGAATAAATGTTTCCACGCAGCACCGAGCACCTATTCACCTAAGGGGGCTCGATGGAATTTTCATTTTGGGACTACCTCACCGGCCCCAGATGAAGAAGTCGAGGGATTAATCCGGCCTCACCGCGTCGGCTCCCCATTAGTCAGTCGAGATGCTCCGCCCCTCTCCCGCTGGATGCACTTCCGGTTCAGATCCTTCACTCCACCACTCCTGGTCAGACTTTACGACGAATGGACAGCACAGCTGTAGACACCAGACGCTATACCATCGAACATTGCAGCTCTCAATTTAATGTTGTCTTGGACATTCATGCCCTTGATACTTGTAAATTGGCCTCCTGAATCAAAGCATAATATAGGCGCTGAGGCATTTCTCTTTATAGACTGAGCTGCTCGCGAGGAACGACAAAAATTATATAATTAAATCACGGTGACAACTGATGAACCAGAGCCACTTGCTATCAATGAGTAAAGGCTGAAAATTGCTATGGTACCAAGGACCACTGGTCGCAAGCGTTGCAAACTGACATGCACACATACGTTTCGACGGTTTCGAGTATGTATTTGTACAAAATTTGATGCTACAAATATGATAAAAATACGCTCGACAATCCTCATGGCACATGAAAAGAAGGCGCAGCAAAAGCGCGGGTGATTTCATGGGTGTATTCTTGGGTGGGGAGGGGCGGGGGTGGGGGTGGGGTGATGCGGAGGCACGCTCCAACAACATTCAAAAACCACACATGTGTCCTCCAGCAGGTTCAAGCAAGAGCATGTGCTCAATGTTTGCCTCAGTCTGTATTCCAGAAAAGTGAACTTTTCCGCCGCAGGCTGGATCTATACCGGTCGCAATTTCTGAGCCAAGAATACACCCATGGGCCGATGCAAGCGTGAGCTAAATTAGGCGTGCGATCGATTGTGAAATAAGCCTCGCGTCACCACCAAGACCGACAGCACACACAACGCAAGAAAACCTAACCTGCATGGCAATAACATTAGGCGAGCCATTGAATACGAGGCGAACAATATTGATGTGCACACACAGCAACACGCAGGAAAACACCATGCTACCTAGCACAACAGCAAAAGCATTATCGCTCCCCGCTCCTCGTTCCACGGCGAAAAGCAGCCTCTGGCAACACGAAATACGTACAGTTGCACGCATCTGTATCCAAATACACATGTCAAGTGGCAGTCGTGGACCGGGGTACAAATGGTACAAAGCAGTCATAAAAATGGGACACATGCCGTGGCCGCAATGTTCACAACTAATTTCGCCGGGCGATAGACGAAAACAAATTGCCGGTCAGTCGGTGTAAGCAACGTTGGCGCCAAGAAGCGAGGGCAAAGCAATTCTGCGGAAGTTAAAACAAAACAAAGCAAAAACACCAGGTTTTTAGAGGACGATTGCCCAACTGTATGAGCTTCCGAAAAACTACATGTGATTACGATGAAGCATATTTCCAGAAGCATACACTCATCGAAAGGTAAGTGTACCTTGTAGGCCGAGGTACTAACGAGCGTTTACCGGCCGATGCACCTTCCGTAAGGTACACCCGGTACCGACCAGTCGTTGTGAGCACCGCCATGATTGGCTGACTGGCGCGAGCTCTTCGGGGGGTTGGCTGGGAGCCTAGGCTGGCTATTTCTAGCGAGAGGATCCAGCAAAATGCTATCTGAACTGGCATCGTATCGTAATCGGTAGCGCCTCTAAACTGTTAGCGTGTCTTAACTCGTAGCGTATCGGAACTCATAGCCTGCCTGAATCCGTAGGCAAATTCAGTCACCACATCCAAGAAAAACCAGTGAAGCCAGTACCTTAATACACCGACCAACGTGACGCACGTCCGCCGAAAAAGAAGACCGCGAAGATACAGGCACGCTTCATCTCGCTATTCTATCGAGGAAAATCGCACAATACAAGCAAAGAAGGATGATTATCACGATTCGCTCGCTGCCCATGCGCGTCACTAATTCAGTTATCAAAGTGGTGCTCTTGCTTTATATTTATGCGAACTTGGTTCACTGATGCCTGTCGGAGTGCATGGAAGGAACAACAACGGATGCCTATCGAGAGCGACCAACCCGACCGAGTAGAATTGCGTTGCAAATGCAGATTTGCTCCGCGTCCTTCACGGCCTAGATCGGCAGCATGATCTACAGCGCACTGTCGTTAGGGTATATAATACACATGCCGACTTTGGTGTGTTTATGACACGAGAGAATTGAGCGCCGACTGGACAATGGCATGGTTCATTTCCGACACATATCCATTCGGAGCAGATAATACGAACGGCCACAAGACCGTGCAATCGTCTTGAAAGAAGCTAAAAATGTGAATGTCCGAGAGCGGTAGTCGCCTGACGCATCAAAGAGACGCCCGTGTCGAAAACGTCGATTCCAACACTCACTATTTCGGTATGTACATTCTACAACTACACTGATAAATAGGACGATCGAACGCAAGCAAAATAAAAGTCAACGTTTACATAACAGAGGCTGTTGTATATTGGTCAAGATACGAATGATGTATGCTTATAAACAATTCACACCGTTGATATTAACTACACACAAGAAGTTCTCGCGGGGAAAAGTTCCTTTTTCAAACATCGCAGAAACCGCGATTATACCAAGTCGCCATGCGCTATAATGTACCATTCTCGCCTTGTGACACACCTCATCACGCAAGGTGACCAGACACTTTCACTTTGTAAGTACTTGCACATCTGCCACCCAGAAGCTGCATCAGCGCTCCCTAGCGTCGAAAGTCGGCACTGGAACTGCATAGCGTCACCGCTTGATGTTGCCGCAGGCAGAGAGAGGAAACAGGTACTAGAAGATTCCCCTCTTCTTCTTCTTTCCGTCTACTGTCCTGCAATGGAAGGCATTCCGAGGGTTAAACAGTAACCAGGACCACACACGCTTCAACCTGAGTACGTGTGAGCAACACAAATCCTACTCGACCAACTGGCAGAAGAATCAGCACGTACCAGTGCTGACGGCGCAGTTAGTCGGAAAACGTCCCACTGTGATAGACTTTAACATCGTGTAGGACCTAGGCGCAATTTTACCTACTTTATTGCGGGCTAACGTCACCCGGTCATTAAAGCATACTTGTGCCTAGTTTGCCGACAACCGGTTCGTGAATCCACCACTGATTGCGCTCCTGCTCCAACATGGGAGGCAGACGTTCCGCCGCCTACTTGCAGTGGTAGTAGACTGACAGCGAAGCGTGCGAGGCAGAGGGAGCAACGCCCTCCCTACATGAGATTATTGGGGTTTTATGGTGCGTCAACCGCCTACATAAGAGTGGCTTATCACTGACCCTATGGTCGTTGCATGGAAATGATTACCTCAAAATGGCTCGCATCCCCGTGCAAGTTTGTGATAGTATCTCTGCGGATAGCCACCAGGCACCTAAAAATTGGGGACGCACTTTATATGCGTGCGAAAACAATATGTTGAGCACCGCTCCTCGATCAGCATAACGTCTGGAGCTACTGATGCGATTCTGTATTAGACACATCCACATATCAGTTAAGGGCTAGGGAAAACGACAGGCGATCGTTGAGGAGGGAAAAGTTAGTACTAGATTCGCAGCGTTGAGACGAGCCACTTGGTCGAAGCAAGGTGAAGCTCGTCGGTGAGTAAGCCCACAGTGAGAAAGGTAAGTAAGGTGTCCGTTCGTGCGGTGCGATTCTGGATCCCAAGATTTGTTGGTGTAGTGACGGATCCTTCGTGTCCGTGGGTGAAGTGCAGTGACGGATCTCGTGTCCATGGGTGAGGTGCGGTGACGGATCTCGTGCCCATGGGTGAGGTGCAGTGACGGATCTCGTGTCCATGGGCGAGGTGCAGTGACGGGCCCGACGTGTGGGGTGAGGTGCGGTGGACACAACGGCTCCAGCGAGGTCGACATGCCCTCGTCCTCTCCTCCGGCAGCGTGCCGCCTGCGAGCGTGAGGGCACAGCCGGACGGGGGCGTGCTTAGTGCCGCACACCGCACCTCACGCCGGCGCAGACGTGCGACACTACCCCACAACGGCACCACTCGTGGCCACAGCAACCGTGCAGTGCACACAACCACAACACTCAAGCAGACAGGTCGACCGACCCTGGATCGGAGTCGGCGCGTCCTCAAGCGCAAACATCAACAGGCACACACGCCGTGGCTACACACGCCTCTCAGGCAACAGGCCACCCGGCAGGCACTCGTACGACACTCAGCAGGCACTCAGCTGAGTGCGTCACACCTGGCAGTCGTGGGACGGGAAGCTTCCACCGACTCCTGCCACCGCTGCGAAGCCAAACAGAGCGGCCCCAGTTAGCTGCGACCAAGCGACGGTGACGACCATCGACGAAGGTGGCAGACACCAGAGCAGCGCTCAGTTCCCAGACACGCGACCAGAGGGTGGCGGACACCAGAGCAGGGCTCAGTTCCCAGACACGTGACCAGAAGGTAACAGCCACCAGAGCAGGGCTCAGTTCCCAGACACGTGACCAGAGGGTGGCGGACACCAGAGCAGGGCCAGTTCCCAGACACGTGACCAGAAGGTGGCAGCCACCAGAGCTGGGCCAGTTCCCAGACACGTGACCAGAGGGTGGCAGACACCAGAGCAGAACCTAGTTCCCAGACACGTGGCTAGAGGGTGGCAGCCACCAGAGCAGGGCTCAGTTCCCAGACACGTGACCAGAGTGCCGCACTCACCAGGGCATACACTTTGTTTCCATAAGAAGTCAGAGAACCGAGCCGGATAGTATGCTGTACATGCCCACTAGCCCCGGCATGAGGTGCTGGATGGGGATACATTACGGTCTCGAGGTCGATTCCCTTCATGCAACAGCCATAAGCGTAACGAAAAACCCCAAAATATCGAGGTGGTTTCTATCCTGGTCCGCAATGGACGCGGGCTCATAGAATGGCACAGCAATACTAGCACGTGACATTGCCAGGTGATCGGAGGAAACCACCGGGCGCCCAGGGGGCGCCACAAACTGGTCGTGCAGCACCA
>JAOTOL010001362.1:0-117500 GCA_034440575.1 Imbricaverruca yamaguchii | reverse complement strand
CGTCTCCACGCAGGCGCATAATCCCTCTGCACCGCTTAGCCTCGATTGCATCATGGCTATCAGAAATGCAACCAGCGAGCAGATATCGTGACCGACGTATTAGTCACGTCTGCATGACTGCACTGTCCCGCTTCCGAGTAGTACATCCCGCAGTTGACCGCACGGTCATTGCTATGCAATGAGCCATCACTTGCTTTGTTCGGAGCCCCAAGGGTAAGCACGAGGAGGTATCGTGAACATCGCGCTGGATTAAAGGGAGCTCGGGGCTCGGATTACGACGAAGATCCGTTCCGATCGACCAAAGTGGAACTCCTGGTCGCTTTGTGTTTTTCGTGTAGTTTGTACATTGCCGGTGAGTGGTTGAACTTTGCACCTCGAGAGAGTGACATATGCATCGGCATGCATAGATGTATCAAAGGTGTGCCTTCTATATAGTCCATGGCCTTCCACTACCTATTGCATGAAATGTTGCCTCGACCTCCTAAGCGATCTAATTTTCGATGTGGTGATCAATGATCGCCTGTCTCCCCCTATCCCTACCACGATATCAAACATCTATCAACTGAACTCTGAATCAACGAACCCACAAGCCCACGGGCAATCAAGAACGAACTAACTCATCATCAAAACGATTAAAAGTTTTGGGCCACCATGGGCTCAAAATATCGTCAAATAGCATAAAACCTCAGGGTCGTGCAACTTACTTCAGCTAGTTCCGTTTTGTTCTGTGTAGGCGTTAGCATTTGCATGCTGGCCAACCCAGCTTTCAACATCTACTTTCATGCAGCAGAATTATGCATCAGCTTCTACGCATCTCGCCATTCACCAGGCTGGTTACCGCATCCCTAGAGCTAGGGATGCGGTAACCAGCCTAAATTTGTGCTGATGGGCAGTTCTGCCCATCAGCACAAATTTCACCGACTACCTGGGTCCAACTACACTTGATCTTCGCCCACCCTGCCCATCCAACCTCCCACGCTCCACCGTCTATCGTGGCTACCTCGCTGCACTGCCCAGGTCTCCATATCAGCTGCCCAGGTACACTGCCTACCCCAGCTGTTGCCCGCTGCCCAGGTATATGCATCATCTGCTTGGGTACACTGTCTGCCTCAGCTGTTTTCCGCTGCCCATGTCTATGCATCATCTGCCTGGGTACACTGCCTGCTCCAGCAGTTGCCCGCTGCCTAGGTCTATACATCAGCTGCCTGGGTACACTGTCTGCCTCACCTGTTTCCCGGTTTCCTGATATATACTTCAGCCGCCCAGGTACATTGTCTACCCCAGCTGCCCGCTGCCCAGATCTACACAACTGCCCAGGTGGTGGTGGTTATTGTTTTTTTTAAAGACACGTCCACCGTTGAGTTCTGTAGCGTCGCCAATCTCTCACGCCGATTGGTCGCGGGCGAAGAGTAGTGACATGCGAGACTAACCCACAATCTTTCGATTGTGAGACGGGCAACTTCCCACTAGACTACTCGTCCCCCGGCTGCCCAGGTACACTGTCTACCCCAGCCGTTTCCCGCTGCGCAGATCCATACATCAGCTGCCCGGGTCTACCCCACTTGTTGGCCGCTGTCAAGGTCTCTACATCAGCTGCCCGGGTACACTGTCTACCCCAGCTGCTATCCGCTGTCAAGGTCTATACATCAGCTGTCCGGGTACACCGGCTGGACTCACTCCTTGCTGTTGGACTCCAGCTCCTTGCGCCTCAGCTGGTCCAGGGTGACGCCGTTGACGCGCTCCCAGTCGTCTCGCTCGCGCTGGAACGCCGCCCGCGTCTCCTCCAGGTCGCGCCGCTCTTCCGCCAGCGATGCCAGCATCTGCTCCTCCCGCCGCTTCAGCTGCACCAGACGCGACGCCGTCAGGTGGTGGTGGATTGGAGTTTGGGGGCGCGTCGACATCAAGGGTCATTTTGCGCCCACAACTGAATTGTAATCGATCCACGGTGCTGCTAGCATAGCTTGCTATCCATCTTCACGGGTGGGGGTGTATCACGTCAAAGCGAGCTTGTCGAATGAAGGGAAACATATTCTCAGACGCCACGACCTCAGAGTCGTTCCCTATTGGGATATGTGAAGAGGAGTCGGTGTTCAACCGTCCTAAAATCTGGCGTCGTAGAGGATCGAGCAGTGTACAGCCAACTAAAACCGACGCCGTCAGAGCTCGCTCGCTTACCGCAGGCGAGTGGGGAGACAAACCACATCACCCAGCACGCATTTTCTACCTAGCAATACATTCATTCTTCACTTTACTATGCTTTTGTCTATCACCCACTTCTCCTATGAAAGTCACACAGTTCATATCAAGGGAATTCCACCAGATTGAGATTCGCCCTTGTGCGGATAAGAAGAGGCATTTCTTTTCCACATGCATGGACAATCTGTAACCTTTTATCCCTCCTTGCCATTGCCGATAGGCGAAAGCAAAAGGAGGATTGCAATTCTTGTGCGGAACAGGGTGGCGATGGAGAGCAGGCTCAGATACTTCGTGGTCATGCAAGTCTTCCACAAGACGAATGGTGTCCTTAAGACAGCACAGCGAAGTGGTCATGAGTGTTTCGCTTGACAGCAAAATTCCATCGAAAATCGGGAAATAACGATTGATTATGAGAGACAGGGTTATTGGGCTGGCACTCAATACTTGTTCGTCAGCTATGATAGCTCACCAACCGAAATTGTGTAATATTCATGTCGGCAAAGTTTGATACACAAACGAATACATGTTCAGCGATCACAAATATGTGGATATCTTACATCGGCTTCCGACTCCTTCAGTTTGCTCTTCTTCTCTTTGACCTTCATATTGAACACCTGCTCCATTTCCGATTCCATCTTCCTGACCTTCTGATCGTGTTCCCGTTTTTCATCCTCCATCTGCGCCAGGGGATTCCTGTGGATTGTGGTACACAAAGCACCCATATATTAGCGAGCGTTGAACATCCAGTGAGCTCTTCAGCCGTCGAATGGTTCAAATGGTCGGCGGCGGCTTAGAATTATTGATAATTTGAGCGTGGAACGCGTCCACTGCATGGCTCATGCTTGTAGTCCGTCCATGAACACAACTTACTCGTGACGTTTGAGTGTAAACACATCACGCACATCGTGCATTAAATTCGGAAATAATTCGATAATGTTTATGCATAAAGAACACAAAACACAAAATCCACACCTGCAGTACGAATTGGGAAAAACATCACCGTATATCGATACAGCTTCAATAACTACATCGAAGCTATCGATACAGCTCGAAGAGCACGATGAGCGCACTAGCAGGCAGGCACCCGGGAAAAATCTTCCGCATTTTGACCTCAATGAAGAATCGTGGAAAACAACGCCGGGGCAATGCCGGGAATCAGCGCATCTTCCATCAGATGGCAAAAATGCATGCAAAGCTCACGCAGTGCGCCAGAGCGGAACAGATAACACCTCCCTTGCGTTGCTACCGGGCCGCCAGTATACACCCCTATACTAGCGTGCGTGTCATGTGGCGCGCACACGACAGGAATGAAGAGATTGTATATATGTATATATATATTGTAATATTTTAATACATTAATATAATAAATAATATGTCAAATAATATAGTTATATTTATATCATATATATATAATGTAATATTTTAATAGATCAATACAATAAATAATTATGGCAAATAATTAAGCGTTATAGTTCATGTCATTTCATTTCATGTATGTATGTATGTATATATGTATGCATGCATGTATGCATGTATGTATGTATGAATGTATAAATATTGGCATGAACACTAGCGGCGCGGTGTCAGCGGACGAGCTCACTTGTTGACAATCTTGGCCGGCTTTCCGTCGAAGCCGACGCCGGCCAGCTTGCGGCAGCGGTAGTTCTCGTAGTGCACGGAGTTGGTCACGTCGCGCAGGTCAATCATGTGGGTGCGGATCTGGCGGCGCGAGCGGCGGCGGTCAGAGACGACCGGCGCTCAGAGGGGGGGGGCGGCGCGGCGGGGAACGGCGTCGGCCACGCGGCGGTGTGGGCTTCAGGAGGCGAGGATTGGTCGGTTGTTGGTTTTACGACACAGCGATCGTTGAGTCATGTAGCGTCGCCAATCTCTCACGCCGATTGGTCGCGGGCGAAGAGTGGCGACAGCTGAGACTCGTGCCCACAACCTTTCGACTGTGAGACGAGCAAGTCACCCCTAGACTGCTCGTCCCCAGGAGGTGAGGATTGAGCTTGGCGCTGCGGAATGGTGTCGCCGGGGTGTGGAACCTCCACAGCGGATGGACAGATGACGAACGTGCATGGGGGGGGGGGGGGGGGGGTTTTAGGGGGGGGGGGGTTTGTGGCAAAAATGGCCGGGTTTCGTCTTAGGCCCCCCAGGACATTTCCCATCCCGCGGCCCACGGCGAAACAGTGTGGGCGGCGCCATTAGCCGTAATATGCATCAGTGTGAACCAACCAATAAACAAACAAACAAACAACGCAGCTCGTAAGTGGTGGCGCGCCTGCGTTGCTTGCAGTTCCATGATCTTCCAGCATTTCTGCCGTCAGCTCCGTAAAGAGGGCGGAACGAAACAATGACAACATGGGCATAGTACACATCTTGCTAAATGCGCACACGGTTCGTGCCGAACACAATTTCTATGCGTGCTGCAAAATACATCTGGCACCGCCTCACGCCACGATTACTTCCCGTGACAGCACCTGCTGCCTGTTCTGTTCAATGGTCACCAAGGCACGCCAGGCTGCAACGGCACTACCAGCCGTCTCGTCAGAGCAGGGACTTTGTTATCCGAGCTTAGGGACACAGTGAGTTGGGCTTTAGGAGCACGTCAGCTGAGCATAAAGGGAGCTCAGGGGCACGTCACTTAAGCATAAAGGGAGCTTAGGGGCACGTCATCTTAACATAAAGGGAGCTTAGTGGCACGTCAGCTGAGCATAAAGGGAGCTTGGGACACGTCAGCTGAGCATAAAGGAAGCTTGGGAGCACGTCAGCTGAGCGTCCATGTCAGCTGAGCTTCGTGGTACGGCAAGTTGGAGCTTCTTAAGGGTACGTAAGCTTTACTTGAGGGCGCATAAACTGAGTTTTGGGGCAACTCAGCCGCGTTAGGGAGCACGTCAACTGAATTTAGGAGAACGTCAGCTGAGTTCAGAGGCACGTCAGCTGAATTTGGGCCATATGAATTGCGCAGCGTCAATCGAACAGGACTTGGTGAGAAGGCCGAGACGTCACATGGTGCGAACACAGCCCGGCCGTGGCCGCCTCACCAGCATGTTCCGCAGCGGGATGAAGTCGGAGTGCTCCATGCTCTCGATGTGCACGACGCCCCAGGGGTACCGTCGACCCCGCACCTTCTTCCCGTCCACCTGGTCGGACAGAGAACAGCGTCAGCGACATCGTCGCAACACCGCTGCACGGGACGCAACTGACTGGTCTGACGCCATATCTGACGGTCTGTCAGATTTGATGCCCTGTATGACGGTCCGACAGATTCGACGCAGTCAGCTTGATCTGACACGGCAGTCGGCGCAGTCGGCCTGAACTCTTCAACGGCAAGCTTAAAATGAGATCATTATCTTTATGATAATTGGAGGAGTTCCAGAGCATGAGGTAGGACAGACATGACCGAGAGTTACGACTACGATATACGATCATCTCTGGCCGCCAGCGACACTTCCCTACACAGCGGATGATATGCCGACGGACCATGTGCACATGCGTGCAGGAGTGGAGCTTGAGCGATCCGTTCGGGCCATCAATGCTAAAACTGATGACCTCCGAACGGATTGAAAGGAACGGCCTACACGACTTCATGCTAGAAACTGTATTGGATAGGTCAAGAAGCATTCGAGGGGCTCGCATCACTCCAAAGTGATGGAAACCCGGTCTATGCCTGTGGGTATGTACGGTATCTGCTGTGAAACACCGGCACAGGTGTGCCAAGAGTGTCCGGAGTAGGGCTGGGGACCTCACACGAAGCGAGCGGTCCTTATTTTGAGGACATATTTTCGCATCAAATAAGAAAAATGACATGTCACCACTAGCAGGGTACCCAACCACGGGGGTTCGGACTCACCGACCTACCCGGAACCTTCACACCCATGACCCAGGGCAATGCCGCCCACTGTCGGCAGGGCACGAGGGCACCTCCAACGCTCCCGTCACACCGTCACAGCGATTCCACTCCACCGCAACGCCAGCTAGAGGACGGACGTCACAGCGAGTGTCTGGCAAGGGTTACGACGGGGTTCCAGGTCGATTTGTTGCCACGCAACCCCACCGGCGTGTTGCCAAACTAGACCAAGTTCGGCAGACGACGCGCATTCTTCGTTCCCTTCAGTGGCGACGCGCATGCGTGATGGCGTTATCCCGACATGAGTGATGACGTTATTCCGACATGAGGGATGACGTTATTCCGACATGAGTGATGGCGTTATCCCGACATGAGTGATGACGTTATTCCGACATGAGTGATGACGTTATCTCCACACGAGTGATGACGTTATCCCAACACGAGTGATGACGTTATCCCGACACGAGTGATGACGTTATCCCGACACGAGTGATGGCGTTATCCCGACATGAGTGATGACGTTATTCCGACATGAGTGATGACGTTATCCTGACAAGAGTGATGACGTTATCCCGACGAGTGATGACGTTATCGGCGGTATACGTTATCCGACAGGTATGACGTTTCGGAGTATGACGTATCAACATGATGACGTATTCGACATGGTGATGACTAAAGTGATGGCTTACGTTATCCCGACATGAGTGATGGCGTTATCCTACAGAGTGATGGCGTTATCCCGACACGAGTGATGGCGTTATCCCGACATGAGTGATGACGTTATCCCGACATGAGTGATGACGTCATCCCGATGGTGTCATCCCTCACGACCCATCAAGGCAACGTCATCGCATGGACACAGCAATCAGCGGCGGGGCATGTCGACGTCACCCCATCTACCCAATCACCCGTGAGAACGGCCGGACCCGACCGATTACATATTTGGGTTGAGGATCGCGCCGACTTCAAGGTCATCGAAGCGCTCAATAACAATTAATTATCGAAGGCGTGCCGTCCACAGCATTATGGAAAGGCCCGGCAATTGCACAACGGCCGGCCGTGCACGCGCCGCGAGCGAACGAGCTGAGCCGCAATGCGGCCAGGTGCACCCTCCGCCTGTACCGGTGCGACCGCGCCGGCTCATCTTGAAGACGCTGCGCTGTTCACTCTTCTCCTCCTTCGGCAGCGAACATATGCGGCTTACGCGATCGAAACTGACGAAACTGACGCGATCTTCAAACGTACAGGAAGTTGCACAATGTGCACTACTAATTCAGTTTAAGAGGAGATAAACGGGAACTCCGATAGCGGACACCTTTGTGTGCGTGACCAAACGGATGGCGCCTCCTCCTCCCCTAAAACTACAAAATGCGAATTTGCATTACTTTAACGAAATCGCATTTCTTACGCGATGCTATAAGCTAACCTGTCCAAGGCACAGACCGTAGTTGCGCTGCAGCCACTGCCATCCGACACCACCAAGGTCGCCTC
The DNA here is from genome assembly GCA_034440575.1 of Imbricaverruca yamaguchii. NCBI lineage: Eukaryota > Metazoa > Arthropoda > Thecostraca > Neoverrucidae > Imbricaverruca > Imbricaverruca yamaguchii. The sequence continues at coordinate 109,963 of JAOTOL010001362.1, read as the reverse complement.
ACGAGTGGTCTGTGAACACTATGGTGCGAGTTGACCGGCGTCTGACCTCAAGAACGGTGTTGGCGCCGACCACGGCGAACGGCACGCACTGTCGCAGCGCCTTCTGCGCCCGACTCTCCTCCTCGTCTTCCGACTCGGGAAACTCGTAGATGCGAATCTTGTGCTGGGCGATCTCGTTCAGAATCTGCAAAACAAACAAAAATCGTGAGCATAGGGACCGGGACGACCGGGAACGACAGTGAAATCCGCAATGATATCGACGAAAAATGCCTACTTAGCACCGTCGATATGTGACATTTTGGGCATAGAGAAAAATCAGTGGAAGATGAAGCATGTGCACCGTATTCCTGAATTAAAGCACCACTGAGAAGTCCCAGGGGCGGTACAGTGGCTTGGCAGGGTGAAAAGACGAACATCAGTTTGCGACAGTAGCTTTGAGGGGAAGGAGTGAACCTGACTTCGCAACGCTGATTAAGTGCCAAGGCAATTCCTTGACAGAATGCTCAGTTAACCAGCATTGTGGGTGACAGCCTGGCTGTTTTCACTCCTAGCTAACAACTGTGCTTATACGAATATATATATATGCTTATATATATATATATACACAATATAACACTACACACGGGGTAGTGTTATAGACGACAAAATCATAATAGTGGCAGAATATTTTCAGTTGCGTGAGCATTCGTGGTGCACATTCGCTATATTCAGTGGTTCTCAAAAGAAAATACACAATTTCCAATGATGCCGTGGGCAATTACGGTAACCAAAGACGTGCTCCAATCAGCCTCCGGCCTATAAATAAATAGTGGAATAGTGGATAAATAGTACAATAAATTATATATAAATATCAATTATATATAAATTTAAATAGTGGAACGATGAACCCAAAAGTGTGAATCAATAATCTGCGACCCTATTGCTTAAACTGAAACACAGATCCTTCCCTAGCGATGGGAAACGTCTTTCCAATTCAGTTCCATAAATAATTCGGCAGTTACTTGATCTTCAATTTCATTTTCATCACTTCACTGCTTTATCCAGGGGCGTGGGAATCCAGAGTAAGGTAACTTAACGTGAAAGGTAAGGCAACGCGAATACGACTGTCTCCGGGAGTGGTGGACAACTGGAGTCTTCGATGGAGGAGGGGGGGGGCGGCCGAGGTAACTTCGGACACGAAGGTCCCGCGTTCAACACTCGCGCCATGCGCAGCACTGCCCAATCCGGCGGCGCGCCGGCGACACAGAGTGGGCGGCGCGATCACAGTGCAGACCACGGCGTGGATCACAGTGCAGACCACGGCGTGGATCACAGTGCAGACCACGGCGCGATCACAGTGCAGACCACGGCGTGGATCACAGTGCAGACCACGGCGTGGATCACAGTGCAGACCACGGCGTGGATCACAGTGCAGACCACGGCGTGGATCACAGTGCAGACCACGGCGTGGATCACAGTGCAGACCACGGCGTGGATCACAGTGCAGACCACGGCGTAGATCACAGTGCAGACCACGGCGTGGATCACAGTGCAGACCACGGCGTGGATCACAGTGCAGACCACGGCGCGATCACAGTGCAGACCACGGCGTGGATCACAGTGCAGACCACGGCGCGATCACAGTGCAGACCACGGCGTGGATCACAGTGCGACCACGGCGTGGATCACAGTGCAGACCACGGCGCGATCACAGTGCAGACCACGGCGTGACAAGTGCAGACCAGGGATCAATGCAGACCACGGCGCAGATCACAGTGCAGACCACGGCGTAGATCACAGTGCAGACCACGGCGCAGACCACAGTGCACCCCACAGCCACAGAGCGTGTCGCGAGCCGCACAACAAACACACAAACCCCACTCCGTGCGCCCGGCGCGGCGGCGAGCGACGCACCCGCTTCTTGAAGCGCACCACCTCCTCGGGCGTCATGGTGTCCGCCTTGGCGATGACGGGCACGATGTTGACCTTGTCGTGCAGCCGCCGCATGAACTCGACGTCAAGCGGCTTGAGGCCGTGGCCGGACGGCGCGATGAAGTGCAGGCAGCAGTGGACGCGCGCGTCCACCGTCTCGGTGCGCCGCACGCGGCTCTCGGCGTTCAGGTACTCCTCGTAGCGCGACTCGACGTACTCGATCACCGGCTGCCAGCTGCCGGCCAGGGGGGGGGGGCGGTGACGACGTGGCGCGTGGTCGGCTGCCGTCCGCACGCGGGCGCTGGCTGACGCGGTGGTCGGCGGCCGTTTTCCACAACTCGGTTCCACAAGTTGTGGAAAACGGACGAAGTCATGGTACGACCGGACGCTCGACATACACACCTAAACTAATAGCTTAACTAACTGTTTGAATGGCACATACCTATGACACGTACTTACCAATTACAAATATATAACTCGATCACTGTGCTAACATATGCTGTACACTTAAACTGAGCGCAGTACATCTGTCACGAGTGACAGATCCAAAAGGCTGGTTTTCGGCCATTTTTTAAAGCAGGGAGTGGGCATATTAATGTTTTCTCCGATTTCGAAAAAAAAGCTTTTAACTGCCAACATTCCGTGGTCTTAACAGGCTGTACTCTAACCCTGGCCCCAACACTCCACTCACCAGTTGCTATTGTCCACAGCATCTCCAAAGCCAGGCGTGTCTACAATTGTCAGGTTGAGGTTCACTCCGTTTTCTTTCAAATTCACTTCTGTCTTTTCCACCTGGGAAGAGAAACGAGTCATGACATGATGACACAGAAGCCCCGGTTTCCTTGCATCCTACGTCAGGCCCATTGGCATCCTCTGTAACCTGCCACGGCACCCACAGCGCAAAATTTCGAAGGGTTCATGAACAACGTGAACTGATGCTGCTGTGAGATCCACAGAAGCAGAAAGAAGATCGACGTCAAACAACCACGTGCGTTAAAATCAGAGGAGGACGGGATGGAATTTAAACATCCTTTCGAGATGGAAATGCACCCATTCCTGATTTCGCCCACTCGATGCTGTGCTGTGTCCCTCCAATGAGGGAAGCCATCGAAATCCTAAAGCCACTGACGAGCTATCCACCTGTTCCCATCACAAAAAGTGTGGCTAAGATATCGCAGCTGCTGTTTATTACTCCGGTTAGCAAATTATAATTAAATGCATTTGTTGAATTTGAAATGAAAACCTCAGCTCCGACAAAGGACGAGCTGAGACCAATCAGTTATTATGATGTTGATTACATCAAATGGAATGACTTCACGACCAATCCATTTCATTGGCTGAATAATTACAGCATGCATAAGGAGACAATTTTGCTTCTCAAACGTGACGATCAGGAACATTCTCGAACTCGAACACGTCCCTGAGTCATCAGCCGGAGCCTTGCCCCTCCCTGAATTAAAAAATCCACCCCTTGAGCAGGGTCAAAGCAATACCAAGTATATGATAAGCTGGAGAAAATCAGAGGTCAAGCAGACGACGAAGTCACGTGAAGATGCTGAAGTCGATGATGCATTGAGTAACATGTCTTGTGTCTGTCTAATCTGTGGTTGTTTGGATAGGATCAGTGTCATTGCCATTGAAAGGCATCATAGCGACACAGCCTCCAACAAATAATCTCCGAATCTCCACATAAATATCCCTCATCCTCCAAGTAAGCTTCGAATTGATAGGCTCACAGATACTGCAAATTTGGGATGGCTTCGCTGATGTAAACGGTTAATCGACCAAGACCAGTTCCTGACTTGTGTGCCCAATGAAAGTACTGCGACTGCTGTCGTACAGCTCTCTCAACACGAGTAGCCACTCACCGCCACCGTTTTCTTGATCCTGTGCGAGGGGCCCGGGTACTCGTTGTTGTAGATGTCCGCCATGAACATCGAGTTGACGAGCGTCGACTTGCCCAGACCCGACTCGCCTGCAACAGACAGGTGGGTGTGTCGTAAGCGCCGCCGCGGTCGGCGGCCGACGCCGGCGGCACGCCAAATACGGCGGCGGCCGCCCGGCGGGCCGCGCCTGACGGGGCTGCCGGGCCGCGTCAGGCCGGGGAAAACGGCCGTCTCCGACCGGGGTTGGTGGAAAACGGCTGTCTCCGGGGGTGGTGGAAAACGGCTGTCTTCCATGGTGGTGGAAAACGGCTGTCTCCGACCAGGGGTAGTGGAAAACGGCTGTCTCCAGGGTGGTGGGAAACGGCTGTCTCCGGGGGTGGTGGAAAACGGCTTTCTAAGGGGGGTGGTGGAAAACGGTTGTCTTCGGGGTGGTCGAAAATAGCTGCCTCCGGGGGTGGTGGAAAACGGCTGTCTCCGAGGTGGTGGAAAACGGCTGTCTCCGGGGGTTGGAAAACGGGTGTCTCACGGAGGTGGAAAACGGCGTTGGTGGGGGAAAACGGCTGTCTCCAGTTGTGGTGAAAAATTGGCTATTTTCGCGGTGGTGGAAAACGGGTTTCTTTGGGTGGTGGAAAACGGGTTGCTTTGGGCGGTGGAAAACGGCTTCCTCCGGGGTAGTGGAAAACGGCTGTCTCCGGGGAGACAGCAAACAAACACACGTCATGTATCCAAATCCAGGAAGCTTTTCAAATTCACCTTACGTTTAGCAAGTCTCGCCCCACCATCTTAGCCGCTCCGAACTCAGATTTCTGAGTTTCTTACTCATCTGGCTGGAAGAAACGACCGCTCCGACAAAGTATGTGTGAGTGATAGCGAAAGTGAGAGTGAACGAATAAGAGATTGAGTCTGTGAGAGCGAGTGAGGAGCGTGAGTGAGAATGAGATCGAGAGTAAGAGTGAGATAGCAAAAGTAAGGGAGCGAGGGCGAAAAGGAAAGGGAGAGGAGAGAAAATGGGACCGGACACACTCGGCAGCCGTACAAACTGCTGCATGTGGTGAATTTCCTTCTCACTTGAAGAAATCTCCGATCTCCGGAGCCGAAAATAAATCGGTTGACACGAGACTTATCGAATGTTCACGCAGTGCGGGGAAGGAAAGGGCTTACAACAACAACACGAGGCACATACAAAAGCAGTGACAACCGAAGTAGATAATTAAACTATGGGGGTACGGGAGTATGGGGCAAAAATTGGTGGACTAAGTCAATTTTTAGGCCAATTCATTGGAGTCAACCCCACAGGGTCAATGAAAAAAGTATGGGAACATTGAGGGCGCGAGGCCCTTTTGTCACCCCTTCACCATGTTCCTACGTACAGGCATGGGGGCTACCGAGATGACGAGTGATGGGGACGGGGACGCGGCTTTAGAGACCGGGGGGGGGATTTGGAGGACAGCGAGAGGTGCAGACGGCTTTTATGGGAAGGACAAATACTTGGGATTCCTGGGTCGGACCGCGTGCCGGCGTCGTGTCTCCTGGCGTCGGGCCAGATCAGGGTACGGTGGCAAGGGTACGGCAGGCGTAGCGGGGCGAACGGCAAAGCGCATCGGATCAGTTGCATCTCAAGGCGCGGCAACAATTGTCGATGATGGTTGATTATTTGGGTTTAAGGGCACATCGACGGGGTCGGTCATACAGCGCCCATACAGTTGTCTATTGGGTGGTTCACGACGCACTGTATGCATATTCACGGCTATTGGCGAATACGGTTGTCGATGAGCGGTGTTGAGGAGTATGGGGGTGGAGTGGGGAGGGGGGTAGTGGGCAGAGTGGAGGGCTGTCGCGGGACGGCAGCGACCTTGGCGGCGTCGCCCCCCCTGTCGGCCGGCCAGCGCCGGGTCTGGAGACCGGCGGCACGACGGTACGGCGCGCGGCCGGCGCCCCGGAACGTTCACGGAGCCGAGCCGCGGCCCACGTCCCGACACCGGTACTGGGGGCTGGGCGAGGAGCGACGCCGTAGTCCAGCATACCCCGACCGGCGTCGGGACTGGGCGAGGAGCGACGCCGTAGTCCAGCATACCCCGACCGGCGTCGGGACTGGGCGAGGAGCGACGCCGTAGTCCAGCATACCCCGACCGGCGTCGGGACTGGGCGAGGAGCGACTCCGTAGTCCAGCATACCCCGACCGGCGTCGGGACTGGGCGAGGAGCGACTCCGTAGTCCAGCATACCCCGACCGGCGTCGGGACTGGGCGAGGAGCGACGTCGTAGTCCATACCCGGACCGGGAAGGAGGGCTGAGCGAGGAGCGACTCCGTAGTCCAGCATACCCCGACCGGCGTCGGGACTGGGCGAGGAGCGACGTCGTAGTCCATACCCGGACCGGGAAGGAGGGCTGGGCGAGGAGCGACTCCGTAGTCCAGCATACCCCGACCGGCGTCGGGACTGGGCGAGGAGCGACGTCGTAGTCCATACCCGAACCGGGAAGGAGGGCTGAGTGAGGAGGGACTGCGTGGTCCATACCCGGACCGGCACTGGGGGCTGGGCGAGGGGCGGCACTGTGGCCCATGCCCAGACCGACACTGGGGGCTGGACGAGGATCGACGCCGTAGCCCATGCCCAGGCCGGCGCTGCGACTGGGCGAGGAGCGGTGCTCCGCCTGTGATCCCGAACCGAGACCCACACCCCGACCGGCACTGGGGCTGGGCGAGGAGCTGGGGCAAGGGCTATGGGCACTGGGGCAAGGGCTATGGCCCATACCCCGACCGGCAATGGCACTGGGGGAGGAGCGACGCCGTAGCCCACGCTCCGACCGGTACTGGGGGCTGGGCGAGGAGCGGCGTTCCGCAATGCTCTTCCGAAGCAGGCCTCGTGTAGCCGGGATTTGCGGGAGATCGGCGTGCCTGAGCGGAGGAAGGATCACGCACGCTTAGTACGGCGATCAGGCTCAAGGGCTCATGAAGAAATCCCGCAGTGCTCGTGAAGTTAAGCATGCCACGTAAGCATCGCTGGTGCATGGACATAACTATCCTAGAATGTGACGGGAAGGTGGAAAAGGAACTTACGTAGGCAACGGTGAGGTGAAACACCTCCCGGAATGGCTGGGTTATGAGGAAAAGCTTTTATCTCGATGAGATGAATTCGGATATTTTGCATTGTAAAAATGCTGCTCTTATTATCTAACCAGCTTACAACAGTGCTTACTACCAGGTGCATGCAGCATTAGCCACGACAAATTTAACCGAAATACCAACTTCAATACCCATTTCAAGAAGATGTTGGGAGCAATCTAAAACGTCACGGGCACTTAGACTTGCTCAGCAATACATAAACATCCCTGTATGGGTTGAAGAATATTCCCTTAGCAGCAGCACCAGCCTCTCAGAATGATGCAAACTGCGCATCTACTCCTGACCAGGCATACAAAGGGGTGGAGAGGGGGAGGGGGTGTCAAGTGCGCATCCACGGCAAACTGGGTGAAGAAGAGAACCAAGTTATATATATATATATATATATATATATATATTTCATTTGCTGTGCGGTATTTTAGAGTCCTTCTGCCCATGAACCAGTCATCGGTGCCATGCTTAACTTCACACAGTCGCCGGGGGATTCCTTCGCGAGCCCTCGAGCCCAACGGTGGCGGCCGAGTTCATTTGACATAGTGAGGAGGCGGAAGGGGATGGGGTGGGGTGTCCCAAGCGACACCGCTGGCCGGGCGACCGACAGCCATCCCGACACTCCGAGGCGCAGGTTATCGCGTGCATCGGGACCCGACAAAAACGACCGGGGGCCCGGCGGCCGCCGGCGCCGCGCGGGGTGTGCCGATGACCGAGAGCGCCGTCGGCAGACGTCGGCGGCACAGCATATATCGCAGGAGCGTGTCGGGTCGGACACGGCGGCAGGTTGGTTGGTCATTTGTTTTACGACACATCAACCGTTGAGTCATGTAGCGTCGCTGATCTCTCACGCCGATTGGTCGCGGGCGAAGAGTAGCGACAGGCGAGACTCGAACCCACAGCCTTTCGATTGTGAGACGGCAACTTACCCCTAGGCTATTCGTCCGCCAGACAGGGCGGCAGGACCTAGGCACCCCGGGTGGATAGCGAGGGACGGCGGCGAGAAATACGGCTGACTTGGATCAGATGATGGCGGCGGTGCAGGTGGCTTCGCTCAGGAGGCGGCAACGGCGAGGTGACGTGGAGCTCGGCAATGGCGGTAACACGCCCCTCGGGTGTTCGCAGACGGTAGCGGTACATGCTCTTATGATGCCGAGATGGTGGCGCTACAGGTGACTCGGATCCTGATATGGCAGCACTACAGGTGACTCGGATCAGGAGATGGCAGCACTAAAGGTGCTCGGATCCGGAGATGGCAGCGCTGCAGGTGACTCGGATCCGGATATGGCAGCACTACAGGTGACTCGGATCAGGAGATGGCAGCACTAAAGTTGCTCGGATCCTGATATGGCAGCGCTGCAGGTGACTCGGATCCGGATGACACAGGTACTGATCAGGAATGGCACTCTGGGTCGATCCGGATATGGCAGCACTACAGGTGACTCGGACCAGGAGATGGCAGCGCTACAGGTGACTCGGGTCAGGGAATGTTAGCAGTAGCACATACGACTCGGGTCAGGACACAACGGGTCAGAAAATGTTCAGACTTAAGAGCCACAGGGGTCAACCTGGGTAAAGCCCATAAAGGGAAGAAACCACAAGCCCCGACAAAAAGATATTCAGCACCCCAACTAATACCACATCCTAAATTCCCAAGAAACTGTCCACCAGCATCCTACACATCTACCAATACCTATTACGTGCAAACTAGCCCTATTCACTCGATACGGTCAGGGGATACTGGCAGGCAGTAGCGCAGGTACTCGGGTCAGGAAATGGCAGTGATAAGAACACATCTCATGCAGCGTGGTTCTATGAACCGTTTAAAAAAGACGAACGGTGAAAGGAATACAATGTAATAATCCAACCTGCTTTCCTTAAAGCATGAAGTTCGAATTCAGGGGGAAGATTACAGTTCAATTGGTCCTGGCTTCACTTCACACTGAGGTATGAACGGTGCAAATATCCAACTGTAGCCATACACTGACATAGACATTATGTTGTCCGACTGTCGCAACAAACTGGAACAATCATTGCATTCCTCCTCTGCAAGGTAGAAAGGCAACCTTTTTCCTCGTCAGACGACCGCATTCGATAAGGCAGTCGTTATCTTCGTGAGCTTGGGAGGAAATTAGTGAACAGGTTTGGCGGTGGCCTCGAGTTGTATCGTGCCTTCACAAGCCGCACGGGAGCGTAGCCAGCTCCGAGCACTTGGCACCGCGACGACCCGGGTGTAATTGCTGCGGCATTCAGACCAGGGAAGGATACGTTCCGGGAGGGCGGTTCAAAGCCCGATGAATGCTCTTCACCTTCGACACGGAAAGCTTGGACACGGCTGTCGCTCCAATTTTGTAAAATGTTTCACCTGCAGAGTGTCGCCATAGGGGAAAGGACAGGCGACGGGTGCAAATATCTGTGATGATCGGCTTTGACGATCTATAAATGAAATGTGCGCAGTGTGAGCATGACCATGAGTAAACTTGGGTTGGCAACTCAACAAATGGAAACGCGAGCTCCAGCCAGTCGTACAACATGAGCAGAAAACAATTATCGCCCTTTTCATACGAGCGGCAGACTATGCTCAACGCTGAAATTTCGAACGAGTCCCGCGGACTCCATAATCTGGTCTAGCTTGTGGAGTCCAGCTGGTCAGCTTGTGGAACAAGTGAGCGCCAGCTGCATCACTGACTCCCACTGCCAGACCTTCGGCTGGAAGGCCGATACACCGCCTCTTATGGCTGACCTAGCGTTTGACAACGAGACGTGATACGTGTACTTTGTACTTTTTTGCATGTGTACTTTTGATTCCGAAGCTGCAAGAAGTAAACCCAATCGCCTGGAATTATCCTTCACTTTCTTCCATAAATCTACAAAAAGGAAACGCTGAAGTGAATGCGCCTCCCTAAACTTTGGAATTTCAATCTCAGTTCTTGATATTATATCTACAGGATTGGATCGATATCGGACGGTGTTTTGGAAACACTGGGGTGGTTAAGCCCATCACACGGAATTCACCATGCACACGGCACACTACTTTTGAAGCTGCGCATGGCTTGGCACAGTCTGCTCCCTCACGTCCGTCACTGTAGACATCAGTGTTTCTCCTCCTTTGGGGGCGGGGCTTATCTATAAGTTATCGCCCGAGTCAACCCGGCGTTTGGCATAAGGTGTACGGCTCAGACGTCCAGAGTCCGACATCGAGAGTCCAGTGTCCAGCGTCCAGCGTCCAGTGTCCAGTGTCCAGTGTCCAGTGTCCGGTGTCCGGTGTCCGGTGTCCGGTGTCCGGTGTCCAGTGTCCGGTGTCCAGTGTCCGGTGTCCGGTGTCCGGTGTCCGGTGTCCGGTGTCCGGTGTCCAGTGTCCGGTGTCCGGTGTCCGGTGTCCGGTGTCCGGTGTCCGGTGTCCGGTGTCCGGTGTCCGGTGTCCGGTCTCCGGTGTTCGACGGCGATCTCTTAACGCTTCACCACCGATCCACCGACCTGCGAGGTCACCGACCTGCGAGGTCACCGACATGCCAGGTCGACACCGGTGACGGTCGCCTCGTCGTGAGACCAGGGATCGGCGTGGCGACTGAGGATCGCTCCGGGGACCGGCTGCTTGACTGGGGACTAGCCACAACGCCGGAGGTGTGTCAGGAGGCCTGGCATCAGTTGCCTCAGTCGGGGATCGGTCAGAAGACATCAGACTGATCGGGAGAGCGTAGATCAGTCGCGGGTCGGGGATCAGTCCTCAGTCGGGGATCGGTCAGAAAAAGACTGATCGGAGAGCGTAGACAGTCGCGGGTCGGAGATCAGTCCCAGTCGGGGATGGTCAGAGACATAAGGGAGGTTCGTATCGAAGCGATGGGAGAGCGTGATCAGTCCTCAGTCGGGGATCGGTCAGAAGACACAGACTGATCGGGAGAGCGTAGATCAGTCGCGGGTCGGGATCAGTCCTCAGTCGGGGATCGGTCAGAAGACATCAGACTGATCGGGAGAGCGTAGATCAGTCGCGGGTCGGAGATCAGTCCTCAGTCGGGGATCGGTCAGAAGACATCGGCTGATCGGGAGAGCGTAGATCAGTCGCGGGTCGGGGATCAGTCCTCAGTCGGGGATCGGTCAGAAGACATCAGACTGATCGGGAGAGCGTAGATCAGTCGCGGGTCGGGGATCAGTCCTCAGTCGGGGATCGGTCAGAAGACATCAGACTGATCGGGAGAGCGTAGATCAGTCGCGGGTCGGAGATCAGTCCTCAGTCGGGGATCAGTAAGGGAACAGAACTAATTGGAGGAGCGGATGTCAGTTCAGCGAACGAACATCCACGCATGAACATGGACATTACAGGGACTTCCGAAGTGGCACCACCCCCAAGAAATGGCGCCCTTCCTGACGATTGCCTTCCCATGATAATTCCTGGATCCGCTCCTGCTTAGTGCGGCCGTTGGATCAAGCCATAGCGCACTACTCTCCCCTGAATACGTCTCTGGCCTGAATGCGTACAAATTACACGGAATCCGTCCGCCATTCAAGCTTGATAAACGCACTAATAACGCTGTCCCGATCACTTTCGAAGGACTCAGCCACCGAAAAACCCATCATACGGAAATCCTGCTGGGAGAGCGAACACCAATTAAGATTGCTCCACGTCTTGCCTCGGCGGGTTTCTCTTCTTTGCCACAAATTGTTGGCCATTGTCACCTCCCCCATCGCGACTGATGAGTCATTGCTTCCTCGTTGTCACCGTATCGGTGGTCCGATGAAAAGCAGACGGCATTGCTGCTAGTGGACCAGTCCCCTCACTCCCGGATTAAGTCATTTATCGTCGAATTATCGGGAAGGACGTAATCCGTCACGCGACGAACGCCATTAGTCAGCATCAGGTCCTCCGTTTGCGGAGAGGCTCCTGCTTTCTGCGGACGGCGGGGAGGGCGCTGCCGTCGGCGTAGCACCGGTCAAGTGCCCACCCACCCGGGTACCGCCGGTACAGCGCCGTTCGGGTGTACGACTTCTCCGGGTACGGCCGGTACCGCACAAGTCAGATCGCCCCCCCCCCCCCCAGGTACCACCGGTATAGCGCCGGCCACATGCACGACTTCTTCGGGTATATGGCCGGTACCGCACCAGTCAGGTTCAGGAATCGGCAGGGTGAAAGCATCAGCGGAAAGCGATCGATAACTCCCAAGTTACGATGGGCAGGAATGGGAACGGGCAGCAGGGCGCTCATGTCGCGCCGCTGCCCATGGCAGGCATGGTTAACTTGAGGGGCACCGCCTTGCCAATTGTTGCTCACCGACCACAAGGCAAATGATAGCTCCTTCATGACCACCCTCGCCATCTATCCGCCCAGGCCGCAGCGTGAAGTTGAAGCTCCCCTCAAAGCCTCAAAACTAACTATCTATCCGCCCAGCCCAGGTGAAGTTGAAGCTCACGTTGCTCACGGACCACCACCAGGATGAAGTGGAAGCCCTTCTGCACCCCGCGCCCCGCCGCGTCCACTCACCGACCACCATCAGCGTGAAGTGGAAGCCCTTCTGCACCCCGCGCCCTGCCGCGTCCACTCACCGACCACCATCAGCGTGAAGTGGAAGCCCTTCTGCACCCCGCGCCCCGCCGCGTCCACTCACCGACCACCATCAGCGTGAAGTGGAAGCCCCGCTTGACGGCGCGCCGGTACACCTGGTTGGGCAGGTTGGCGAAGCCGACGTAGCCGTCCAGCTGCTTGGTGCGCCGCTCGCGCTGCTGACGCTCGCGGTTGTGCTCGTCGGCGCGCCGCGGCGGCTCCGGCGCGGCGCCGCGAGTCGGAGCCGGCGGCGGCGGCTCCCGCGGCGGCTCCCGAGCCGACGGCTCCGGCTTCGGCGCCACCTGCAGGCACACACACACCTTAGTGTCGGGGCGGGGAGGGCCGAGTGGTTGAGGTGCTAGGCTCTGGGTACCAAAGGTCCCGGGTTCGACACCCGGGTTCGGGGCATTTCCTGATCCCGCGGCCCAACGGCAAACAGTGTGGGCGGCGCCATTAGCCGTGAATGTGCATAAAGTGCGTCGTGAACCACCCAATAAACAATAAACGAATAAACACCCTAGTGTGATATATGCTTCACATTGGAATGGGTTGGATTTTGGCCTTACGACGCACTCAGCAGCTAAGGCCACATGGCGTCGCCTGCCCCTCAACCTGTCAGGAAGTGCGGGCAACGTGGGGAATCGAACCCGGTGCCTCTGGCCTGCCAGACGCTCAGCTTAACCAGTGAGCTACCGACGCCCACATATCGTATAACGTCGTACAACTCAATCCTCGCAGATTGCCCCAAGTTAAAAAGGTTGGGGCAATTGCATTCGTGTGAAGTCACCGGCGGATGCAGGGTGAGGGTGTAAGGACAGTGTGTCCCACCCCACGGACAGATGATGTTCCTCTGATGGGGAAAGGCACCCCTATGGAGAGGTTTAAAGTGCACCAAACCTTCATCAGCTCAACGAAATTTCAGCTACAGATACCCCTCAGATAGGAAAAGACAATCCTACGGGAAGCTCGGGTACATTCCATCCCATCCCATCCCATCCAATCCCATCCCACCATCGAGGGAAAGGCGCCCGTCTAGACGAGTGCCCCCCTCCCCATGGAAATTCCTGGATCCGCCCCTGTGTGAAGTGAATATGCGGCTGGAAACAGCCGCCGACAGAACACCGCTGGAATCCACACTTACTCTACATACTCCCGAGAAGAGTAAGCGACCGCGAGCTCCGCCTACACTTAGCCAGTGAGTCACAGAACCACGTGGCTGGGAACAGGAGATTTGCTGTTGGCCATTGATTTTACGACACATCGACCGTTGAGTCATGCAGCGTCGCCAATCTCTCACGCCGATTGGTCGCGGGCGAAGAGTAGCGACAGGTGAGACTCGAACCCACAACCTTTAGATTGTGAGCCGAGCAGCCTACCCGTAGACTACTCGTCCCCCCCCCCCCGGGAACAGGAGAGTACCAAGGGAAAGCATAGCCGAGAACGGATGGACATAAACAGGCTTCCACAACAAACCTCCGACTCTTATCATGGCTGATCCCTCTCCCGCACCCCACACCCCTCCGTATCACGTGTCTGAGCGCGCCCCTGATCGAGAAATAAACCCCGCGCCGGCCGCTGATCATGGCCACGATCAAAACACCTCGCAGAATCGCAGCCGACGGAGGGGCAAGTGCAGCTTGGAGCACTCGCTGAACCACCAGACTGGTGGCTCTCCTCAACAGATGCTCGCATCTTGATCAGCTGGATGACAGCGAGTAGTGCCCATGTGGTTTACAGACGATGTGTAACTCAGCAGAAGTAATGATAGCAGCCAGTCACGCTACCATCATTTCTCGATTGGGAGCGGGGCGAACCTGCATACCCCGCACGCGATTCAGGCACGGCGAGGGACAAGTGAACTTCCTCGGAACAGCTCACTTGGAATGGACGTGCGTGCCCGGTGCAACGCCTGGTGAAGAAGAATATGCAGACTTCTGGTCCAGTGTCGATTAGAACTTAGCTGTGTCCGAGGTGTTTCATGTCGCGACCACACGGCATCGTTGCATTTGTACATTTCGTATTGCCTTGCGAGCGTATTTTCCCTAATAAACCAAACCCCATTTGTTGCAGCGCGAATGCAAGTGAGAAAAATAAATGTTCCTGAACCAAATACATTGTAGTTGCAAGTTTGTTTTGATAACTGCTTAGGCATACCAAACGCCTGAGCTTGCCAACGCACGGCAGAATACCATTTGCATTTCCCTGGCTACTTGACCTCTCTTACGTGACCACATCCAACTTAGCGATTGGATCCACCAGGAACAGAAATACCGGTATCCTTTCTCACGCGACCCTTTCGAACTCGGCGATTGGATCCACGAGGGACAGAAATAGCAACAGCCTCTCTCTCACGCGGCCCCTTCCAACTCAGCGATTTGATCCACCAGGGACAGAAATACCAGTAGCCTCCCTCACGTGGCCCCTTCCAACTCGGCGATTGGATCCACCAGGAACAGAAATAGCAGTAGAGCGCCTTACGACTTCTCTGGGCAGGATTCGTGCTCCCGAGCTAAGAACAATAAAAATATTGGGTTCTCTTACAACGCATTCAACGGCTAGGCTATATAGCGTCGCCAACCCCTCACGCCGATTGGTCGAGAGTGGACTCGGTAAATGTCGTCAGTTGTGAGATTCGAACCTGCAATCTTGCGATCAAGAGTCCGACGCTCTACTGACTGGGTTACCGCGGCCCCCTCCCAGGGCTTGTCTCTGGAACAGAACCATGGATGCGTCAAGGAAGTCACACTAGCTAATGGTGTAAGAACCGGGGAGGGCACGAGGACCATGGGACATGGGGATCCCCCTCCCCCAAAAAAACCTTCATGCGAGTTTACAGGCTGTGACGGGTTTTAGTGAATATTCAATGGTTGGACCAATGCGCCAAAAGGGCACCCACACCGAGAAACAAGGGCGCCTATATCAATAATGATGGGAAAACTTGGAGGGGCGGGGCAAAAGGGACACAACAACTAGGTAGGGAAATGCAAAGAACTGGATAGGAAATTTCTACCGAGTCAATATGGTGAAAAATCCCATGTCGTAGACGGGTTTCGGTACCATCAACCTCGGTCAGTTTGTCGGATGATTTGGTGGGAGGTTTGGTGGGACGGTTTGGTGGGGCGGTTTGGTGGGACGGTTTGGTGGGACGGTTTGGTGGTGCGGTTTGGTGGGACGGTTTGGTGGGACGGTTTGGTGGGACGGTTTGGTGGGACGGTTTGGTGGGGCGGTTTGGTGGGACGGTTTGGTGGGACGGTTTGGTGGGACGGTTTGGTGGGACGGTTTGGTGGGACGGTTTGGTGGGACGGTTTGGTGGGACGGTTTGGTGGGGCGGTTTGGTGGGGCGGTTTGTTGGCGAGCGGTTTGGTCGGACGGTTTGGTGGGGCGGTTTGGTGGGGCGGTTTGGTGGGACGGTTTGGTGGGGCGGTTTGGTCCCCCAGGGTCGGCGCAGTACCCGCGGCTTCCATCAGCCTTACCACGGTACGGTGCACCACCTCACATGTCCCGGCGGTGGCCATGGCGTATTGAGCGAGCGGCCAGCTGATCATTAAAGTACTGCGGACCCTGTCGCGGCCACCGGGCGACACTTGAGAACCGTCGCGGCCACGGGGCGACACTGGAGATATGTCGCGGCTACCGGGCGACACTGGAGATATGTCGCGGCCACGGGGCGACACTGGGGATATGTCGCGGCCACGGGGCGACACTGGGGATATGTCGCGGTCACCGGGCACACTGGAGATATGTCGCGGCCACGGGGCGACACTGGAGATATGTCACGGTCACCGGGCGACACCACCACTAGGGATATTTCGTCGACGGGGCAACACTGGGGATATGTCGCGGCCACGGGGCGACACTGGGATATTTCGAAGTCACGGGACGACACTGGAGATATGTCGCGGCTACCAGGCGACACTGGAGATATGCCGCGCCCACGGGGCGACACTGGGAGATATGTCGCGGTCACGGGGTAGCACTGGGGTCACGTCGCGACCTGAAAGGATATCCACTGCGGCTTCCCAATCGCCGGGCCATCCGTCGCACGATATGCACTGCGCGGTGTCGCGATCCCCTGAGTTGCGCCACAGCCTCCGGCGTCCTAGACTGCCAGCTCCGCCACCTCCTCCGGGTCTTGCACCATGACCGTTGTAGTGCCTTGTCCGCAGCTCTGCGCTTGGTGCTTCGCAGCTGCTCCCAGAGCTGTGCTCGTAGCTGTGTCCGGAGCTGTGTCCGGAGCTGTGTCCGGAGCTGTGCTCAGAGCTGTGCTCAGAGCTGCACCAGGATCTGTGTCCGGAGCTGCACAAGGAGCTGTGCCCGGAACTCTGTCCGGAACTGTGTCCGGAACTGTGTCCGGAGCTGTGTCCGGAGCTGTGTCCGGAGCTGTGTCCGGAGCTGTGTCCGGAGCTGTGTCCGGAGCTGTGTCCGGAGCTGTACCCGGAGCTGTGCCCGGAGCTGTACCCGGAGCTGTAGCCGGAGCCTGCACGGCGGCGACTGTGACGTGTCGGCAAACTTGCACACGGCTGACTGGCATGTGGCTGTCGAGTCGAGTTTCACAACTTCCCGGCCTCCTCATGATGACGTAACCCGCCTGTCCTCTGGGGACTGGAGCGAGGGCGTGAGAGGAGCTGATGTCGCTCAGAACCCTCCGACCTCGACCCGTCCTGGAGGTCAGGACGGAGAACCAGGTTGTGAGCAAGTCGGGTGCAGTGGAGTCGGGGTCACATCTGACCTGGCCGACGGCTGTTGAAGCTGACCCAGCCCGAAGCTGACCCGGTCCGCGGCTGCCAAGCTGCAGCTCCCTGCAAGGTCAGCGCATCGGCTAGCGAACAAGAAGCCAGCGGTCGACCGATGTGTGAACTAAGGAAGCCGTGACACCCCCGAGCGGCCGCCGTGACACCCCGAGCGGCCGCCGTGACACCCCCGAGCGGCCGCCGTGACACCCCCGAGCGGCCGCCCCGTGACACCCCCGAGGGGCCGCCGTGACACCCCCGAGCGGCCGCCGCCGTGACACCCCCGAGCGGCCGCCCCGTGACACCCCCGAGCGGCCGCCGTGACACCCCGAGCGGCCGCCCCGTGACACCCCGAGCGGCCGCCGTGACACCCCGAGCGGCCGCCCCGTGACACCCCCGAGCGGCCGCCGTGACACCCCTGAGTGGGCGCCGCCAGGGCTGTTGGCTTCAAGAACCCCGTTTGGTGCCAACAGCAGATCACACGGCGGCCGCCCAACTGCCCGAGCTGCCGCGACTCAAAACTGGTCGTGACCGATGGTTATTGACGCGACCGATGGTTATTGATGGTTATTGATGGTACCAACCAACGGCGCACCACCCGTCGGTGGTGCGCCGTTGGTTGGTTATTGGTTTTACGACACGTCGACCGTTGAGTCATGCAGCGCCGCCAATCTCTCACGCCGATTGGTCGCGGGCGAAGAGTAGCGACAGGTGAGACTCGAGCCCACAATCTTTCGATTGAGAAACGAGCAACTTACTCCTAGACTACTCGTCCCCTTAAAATGTCACCGCAACCATGGTGCACGACCACCACTGAAGCGCCGAGACAGCTTGTGACCAGACAGCGTGCCGGGCTGGGAGCAGCTGGTGTAACCAGTCCATGACCAGTCCATGACCAGTCCATGGCCAGTTCATGACCAGTTCATGACCAGTTCATGACCAGTCTGTGAACGAACATTCCCACCAGTCCGTACCGAAACGACACAAGTACCAGCGAAAACGTCAAAGGAGAACGGCTGCCCGCAATGTTCTAACAACTAGCACGTCAAAATGAGAATCCCGTGGCAATCTGACCCGCTGATAACTCACTTCACCGAAGCATTGCGCCCGGCCACAACTGCACGTGCTGATGTCATCGCATGACGTCAGCACGGGAAACCGGACATATCGGCGGATCGTGGCGCCGGCGCCGGTCCAAAATCGGACCGGTCCGGCCCGGTCCGACCCGTGACTAACGCGGACTAGCCGTCACGAGCTGCGAGTGCCACAGCGACATTTCCGGCCACGAGTCAAAACCGGGTCAGTGTCGGAGCTTGTCGCGAGGCCCTTGTTTGGTTTTACGACACGTCGACCGTTGAGTCATGTAGCGTCGCCAATCACTCACGCCGATTGGTCGCGAGCGAATAGTAGCAACGGGTGAGACTCGAACCCACAACCTTTCGATTGAGAAAGGAGCAACTTACCCCTAGAATACTCGTCCCCATGTCGCGAGACCCGCCCGCCCCGGGAGGGGCAGGGTGTCGCCCCGGTCGCCGACAGACAAGCTCGCCGGAGCCCGACACGCTGATCGACGACCGACTTCCGAGCGCAAAATAAACGGAGCGCGACCGGACACACGAACTGGCCCAGGCCCCTGGCCGCGCGGCAGCGTCGGTCACAGCCCACCAGGTCACGTGACGCCTTCGGCTCTGGTCGGTGGAGGATGGTTCTCACATGCAAATCTTGTTGAGTTACGTCGCGGCACATCCCGTCTGGCTGGAAAACGAGTTGAGCGCCACAGTTTTCAAACGAGAGGTTTCTGGATTGATGTCGTGGATGCAGAAGTTTACGGCAGCACCAATGCAAGCTGTGTAGACGCGTACTAACTTGCCATTAACCATACAGCAGTGTAATTGAGTGATAGGTGCAGCAGAGGGATCAAGTGGTTTATGGGGCGGGGCGGCTGCCCTAAAAATTTAATATGATTTTAGCATGAGCAATAGGCATCATATGAAGAGCACTGAATACAAAAGAAGTCATGCCCAAGTGTTCAACTTGTTTCTTCGTCGTCCATTAATTGTCGCACAGAAAGGAAGTGTTGTTTGTGCTGGGCAGTGGCGCGGCCAGGAATTTCCTAAGAGGGGGACCGACACAGAATAGTGTGGAAGAGAGAAAAGCTTCTGGCGCGCCAAGCGCTCCGAACATTTAGGGTTTTGCGTGTTGAAAATCTCAAAATCTCTTGTTTAATCAGGTGTATTTCTGGGTGCTAAGGGGGGGGGCTTGGCTACGCCTCTAGTGATGGGGGTGACACGTATTACACACAGCCACAGATCCAGGAATTTCCATGGGAACGCTCGCCTTTCTTCTTGGAGGGACGCCACCGCGAACATTTCGTGGTAGAGGGCACCTTCGGCTGAAAATTCGAGAGAGAGAGAGAGAGAGAGAGAGAGAGATCAGGAGGGAGAGAGGGGTGCACTCGGGGATGCTGAAGGAGCACATTTTACTCTCATGTGGAGCTTAATCCCCTAAATGGCGGATTTTGTCAGTCAGAGTTGTGCCACTTTTCCATGGGAGGAGGAAACATGCCCCGATGTGCTCCCTCTCAATGCATCCGCCCCTGGCAGCACACACGGTCACACGAGATCCTTTACACTCCATTGCCGGTCGGAAATCCACCTAATTGATTAGAAGATCGGGAGATCAAGAGCTCGCTAGCTTCCGTCCGGTCGCCTGCCTTAATTTTCTGCTTTCTCCACTCTCCATCTCACATCCAACAAACGGTCGACATTCTCCCAAGTAAATGTCGATTGGTCGTATCTAACCTCCCGCACCCGGCGCAGCCCAATCGTTACAGAATCAATCAGCAGAGTGACTGACATAGCTTCGAGGTGGGGGGGGGGGGCATGGGCGGCCGCTCGGGCGGACAGCCTGTGATTGGTCGCCCGGTGAACACATCGTCCGACGTCACAACGAATCGGCATTGACCCGGCAGGTACACCGGCAGATCAACGGCAGGTCGCGTCAGGTAGGGGCGGATCTAGGAATTGTCATGGGGCACATTTCCGGAGGGGCTACCGCCGCGAAAGTGCCTGGAGGGCACCTTCGAATACATTCCGAGGTGACATGTTGACAATGACTGGCTGCTACGACTGGGTCAAGGCCATGGAGTAACGTGGGAATACGTAGGGCGGATGTGCGAGGGTTCATGGCTTAGTGTGACAGAGGTGGGGGTGATCCGATGCTAGACGCATTCACCGGTCTTCGCAGGGCTGAACTGCTTTGGAAAACAACAAAAGATCAGCTGAAACTTCGAGAACGAAATATGTAGCACAAGCGAGACCGCAGGTCAAGCGAGCTTTTCTTCCAACTATAGTCGAAAAAGTGGCTCTGATATAGAACAAACACACTTCAGCGGCCGCCACAGCCTTACCGACTTTCATTTCTGACTTTGTAACGACTTACAATTGTGGGCACTTCTCTTCAAAATCGATCATAGGGGAGGGGGAGTCACCATGCATTTTCGCTCCAAAGCGTCTGGTGTCTGCCATATGTCAAACGGTAAATTTGCTTCGAGCAGGGTGTCCAGAATCACCCTTTAACTTCCCGGAGCCCCACCCAAGTTGATGCACCATAAAATCAAGGAACAAGCAACGGTATGTAGCTTCATTCTCTAAGCATCGTTGTCTTAGTTTACAAGACTTGTCTGCATAATTTCAACACCGTGCTAGATAGGACAACATTTCTCAGTTTTGATGAGTAAATTTCAGTAAACGCAGGAAAATAGTGTGCTCAAAAAGCGGGTGACGCCTTCCTCTTGCGCCGAGGTGGCAACCGCTGTGTCGTGTTTGGACCTCGGTAGGCCCCCATGATGATTATCTATCAGCAGTTGAGTCTCGAAGGAAACCGTCATTCACTCAGAACGCTTGCTCGATTGCTCCCTGGGGCGCCGGAACCTTGTTCAACACAGTTTCTTCAGTGGAATTCACACGCTCGGAGACTCGCAAACAACTGCGACTCCGTTAGTTACCTATTCGGGTTTTAGGGCGCGTCAACTGCATTGGTCATACAGCGCCAATAACAAAAATATTTAAGCTGTATCAATTCTAAACAATCCTACGGTGCAAGCTTGCTCCCGTACAAGAGATTAGACAGGGGAATATATAGAAATGAAGTTTACCTTCAAAAGAAAGTGGAACAATTGACCAGAATTGATCGCGACCGATTCATCCCCCAGAACGTCACGAATTGACAACAGCCAACGGCCACCGGGCAAAAGCCGGAGTCGGGGGTCGTTCAGCTTCAGTGACGTCATATGACCGGCGCAAATTTGATAAGCGCTGCCGCATGTCGCCACTCATTTCGCGATGGAGCCCCAATGGCGCCGACCACGCCATATGGCAGTCCTCCGAACCAGCTCGACACGCGCATACTTCTGCGACCCGTGCAGACCCCGGGAATGCGCGGAATTCACAGAACACGGAGGAAAATACGCCACCCGAATCATGCCCACCGCATTGTCGGCAACACGAGCCACGTACGTCATTTGAGCTCGTCTGGCCCGGACCGATGCTGAGCTCACACCGCCACACCACGTTGCCGTCACATTATAACAATCTGCAGGCGGCGCCTTGCTCCTGAATCAGGCAGTGCCTAATGGCACACCACGATGTCGAGATGTTCTGAGTGCGCAAAAATGCTGACACTAATCCTGATAGCATGACGAATGCGTGCTATCTGAGTGCGTGCGTGCCTGGTATCAGCGACCAATTCGCATGCCATTGCTGTCGGCTGCCGCCCAGAAGCACACGCGAGCTGCCGCGATATTTTCTCTGCATGAAAGTACCGGCTTTGGCTGTACGTCATGCGCATCGTGAATTGGCAGATGTGGAAGCTGGCGAGGCAGTACCTCCAGACGAAGGTTCCTGGAAATTTATTTTTTTACGTGCAAAGGCAGAGCCACCTGCGGCTATTTTTGGTCCGTCACTCTCACTTGGAAGAGTACTAAAATAATGAACATGCGCATGGATTGTTGATGAGCCTCGTTGAAGAGACCTAGCGTGACCAACGCGTGAGTTTGAGACCAACCTCGATCACATGCCTACATGCTTATAGATGGAGTGTGGCTTTACGGCGCACTCAGCAACTGAGACCATATGGCGTCACATGCCTCTCACCCTGGCAGGAAGGGCGGGCAGCATTCACACTGAGAGCATCTTTGGAATCATTGGTGTGTGAATAGACGATGCAAACAAAAACATACCAGATGTTGATCTTAGACTTGTCCCAAAATATGAGGCATTGCTCGATGACAAGGTATCTTGCAAGCGTAGCAGATATTGTTTTGTTACCGATAATATCGACCGATCGGTATATATCGGTATTATCGGCATATCCGATCGGTATATCGGATAATATCGGTATCGGATAATAAACACCGATCGGCCCCAATGCCCATATATATATTTTTTCTCGAAAGATGTCGATTTATCGATCACACGAAGCTTATTTTAAAATGATTAAAACGCACTAAGCTGCCTCGTAGCATGGCTTTGCAGTTGCTTGACCGACCTTCGGAGCCGCGCGCCCGATTGCGCATCTATGCTGCTCCAGCCTATGCTGACGCCTATCCATATCCAGTTTGTACTGATCCAGTCGCAAAATGAAACCCAATTTCAACAGAAACTGTCACGTCTGAACGGAATAAGATCTCACGCGGAGTTCCCCAAGGCCCTCTGCTCCCAAGCCATATCTCAGCCGGTCTGCTTTTTGATAGTGATTAACGACTGTTCGAATGGCGCAGAGCATGCTTCGAAATTCATTGGATCACCAAACTATCGGCGTGACAGGACCAAATGCCGCCACACAACTCCACAATGTCTCGGATCAACGTCGTTAGCGTCAGCCAGTCTGGACCGACGCTAACAACGTGAAAACTAACGCTGAACATACACATACCTACCATGTCAAACTTCGTCGGAAACAAAAGCGTCCGGCGGCCAAAATTAATTGACACCCCTCAACAGCAGATCAGAGTGCAAATATTCGAGTGAGACACTACAATCTTAGAGAACTGAGAGCCTATTCTTCGAATCGAGCACGTTCAGAAGCGCGCTTGTCGGATAGATATTGGCCACACCTGCACGGACTGCTGGGAAACGATGCGAACACTGCACGCTGTGCCATTCGAAGCTCGCCTGCGTAACCTCTCCAGCCGTCTGGCGTGCCTCTTGGTCATCACGGCTGGGACGGTACTCCGCCGCTGCTATTAGCCCGCGCCAGACCCTCCGGATGACTGCGCTGTTCGCCAGTGCCGCTCCGTTCGCTCGCACGGGAATTGCATGGGTACGGGTGGATGGCATCGTAAATCGGCAGCATGTGATACGATTAGTTTTTTTTTACTTTGCAATATTTTGCCGTAATCATGGATGAATCCAATATGAATCAAATGATTGTCTGAACCCAATGTGCGCATATGGGCCTGAGTACATATATGCTGCATTTACATCTCTGTACCTTCTTTACATGTTTTATGCATGCTTAACGCAACCTTACTTCAGTCAGACAGTTCATTGTAGCTACCATTTCTGCATTATTAACGCACCAGGTACACAGCATAACGGTCTGTGGATTCGACGCGTTGCACCCGGTCACGCAACGTGCTACTGCTGATGCAACATCAACGCCAAATACGCCACCACCCGCCTGTGTAGAGCACACAGGCCGCCGCCTGTTGGCTGCTACGCGAAGCACACCCTACACCCACCGGGCAGCTGGGACGCCCGCCTTGGGGACGAGTAGTCTAGGGGTAAGTTGTTCGTCTCACAATCGAAAGGTTGTGTGTTCGATTCTCACCTGTCGCTATTCTTCGCCCGCGACCAATCGGCGTGAGAGATTGGCGACGCTAAATGATTCGACGATCGACGTGTCGTAAAGCCAATAACCAACCGGACGCTTTCCTCGCGTCGGTTCGTTTGTTTCGATCTTTGTAAACATGTGCGCGACGTGCTAGCATCTTACGCGACTTGCATCTTTACCTACTACACACATCTTACCACGTCCTACATCTTGCGGCGGCGCTCCAGTGCGTTGCCGATCCCAGCGCAGACTGGCGACTGGAGAGACAGCGAGTGCCGGGACGACCGACGTCCGGCCGCTAAGTGGCAGCCGGTAAATATCGGGCGCGCGCCGACCAAACACCCCGCGCGGCCCCGTCAATCGCCAGCGGCATAATCAGCTGGCGCACCGCCCCAGGTGGCGGCTGGTTCAGCTGCCACAGTCGACTCGGTCTCGCCTCAGGTTTCTTCCCGGGCTGCTGCGGCTCCTCACCGCAGCCTGAGGGGAGGCCCTCGGGTCGGGGAGACAGCCTGGGCCGGAGGTCGGCGCAATCTACAGCCGCCGCAGAGGAAACGGGCAGCAGGGTCGCAGGATTCGGGGAACGGACGGCGGCTCGCCGCGAACCAAATCGGCTTTCGATGCCGCGAGCTTCCAAGACGGCGACGAGATGGATACGCTAGGGAGGGGATGGACAGCCAATCACAGCTGGAGTCAGTGTCCCCTACTATGAGCCTCCTGACTAGGGGTGGAGACTAGGTTGAGACTAGGCGGAGACGCTAGGGAAGGGCAGTCAATCGCATCTGGAGTCCGTGTCCCATGTTGTGAGCCTCCAGACTGGAGGTGGGCACGAGCTGGAGGCGCCAGGGGAAGGCAGCTGGCCTCACCTGAGGTCGACTCTCCCTGTTGGCGGCCGGGGCCGGGGAGGCCGCGGGCGCGGCGGGGGCTGCGGCGGGGGCTGCGGCGGGGGCTGCGGCGGGGGCTGTGGCAGGAGCTGTGGCAGCAGCTGCCGCAGGGGCTGCGGCGGCGGCTGAGACGGCGGCGGCGGCCGCGGCGTCCTTCGTCGTCTGCGCCGCCTCGCCCCGGAAAAACATCTCGCGCTTGTTTTGCAGCTGTAATCAAAGAACGGTGTCACAAGTGTCACCATGTTTTGCCGCTTCTTTATCGGAGGTTCGCCACATATCGCTGGTAGCTGTTTTAGAAGGCACATAAATGGGAGCATTATACTCTCATGTAGATGCACAGTCAGGATCTCTCGATAGGCTATGATACGATACAGTTTAACGCCGATAGCCCAATCATTATTTATTCGCTTAAATAAATGGGCGAACTGCTCGTTTTTGTCATCCATGCCATTCCTTATACCCGAATTCAACCGCCACTCACTGATGCTGATCATAGGGTCGGGATGGTAGGTGAAAAACGAAGATATCCTTTCCGAATGGTCATGTTCTCGTTGATACGTGAATGACGCAAGGAACTATCAGTAGGTATATGGCTGTGTACTATGCAGCATCATGACGCAACGCCGGTTGGTTGCGGAATACGAGTAGCAACAGGTGGGAGACTCGAACCCACAACCTTTCTATTGAGAGACGGGCACCTTACCCACAGACTACTCGTCCCCGCACACATTCGGTGTCAAACACCATTCTTTACAATGAAGCGCATATATGTGGTTGGGTGAGTAGCAGAATGAAGTATCAAAACAAGCGCTTGTATGGAACGACATAAAGGTGTGTGGCATGAGGGTTACTGTGCTGTTGTTTTTTGGGGTGCAACGTACCATTGGCGTAATGCCAGGTGTCACATTCCGGTGACGGGTCTCTCACCTCGCAGTGACAAAGCCCCTGATGGCAAGTGCCGACTTACAGTGGACACTACCTCGCGGCTGTGTTTTCCATTTCTACAAGAGCGCACTTAGCTTCGTGCATGCATGCACTGTGATGAACTGTGACGGTGATCGTAAGCACATATCCATAAGCCTTGGTTTACTTCTACATGCTTCCATACCAAATGTGCACCAATACCAGTAGAAATGACAAACAGGGGTGCCGGGCCAGACGGAGCAGGGGGCTGGCTGGTAGCTGGGCGGCTGCGGGCTGAAGACGATATCTGGCAGGACATAAATCAATGCTTTTCAAACATATGGCATCCGTGAGAGAACTTACGTCAATCTCCCATCAGTATTTGCCATTCATCGCCGCAAAATCGTTTCACTTTCGGCTGCATCTCTTGGTTCATTCGGGTTTAGGGACGTATGGACCGCGTTGGCTATACAGCGCCCATTCGGCTGCGTCTCTGAAAACATCTGCCCCCCCCATCTGCAGAACAAAAACCTGGCTGTTAACGGATGCGCCTCGCACCAGTTCACACGTAACGTGCGCTCGGATCCCGATCTCGGCGATGAATCATGCCGGCCGGCCGCCCGACCTGCTAATGCAACTACACACGGCCGCCGCCAGTCGGCAGTCTGCTCACGCGCCGCCGCACGCTCTGTCCGCGTCGGCATGCGTCGCCCCCCCCCCCCAGCCCCGCCCCTCGCCCGAGCCGGCCGGCGCGCGAGCAATGACCTTCCGGTAGGCGTGCGCACGCGCCGCGCGAGGTCAGGCAAGGTCAGGCGGCGCGAACAGAGCGAGTTGCTGCTGGGGCGAGCCGACGCCTGGGTTTTGAAGGGGCATGCAGTTGGCGCACCGGCGACCAGACAGGTGCACGCGCCGACAACGGAGGCTGTGCAAATGGACACTCACGTGCGCAACTGTGCACAATAGTGCTGAGGTACCTTACGCATACAACTCCGCACATGTAGGCACTCATGTTCGCGGAGGGTGCGCGTGCGACGTGGAAATACATGTTGGAACTGCATAGAAACACGCTCGTGTGTGTGTGTGTGCCTGCCCGGTGCTCCACTGCCAGCCAGCCCGGTGAAAAGAGCGCCAGGTTCTTTCGCGTTGCGTTTTATCGACTGCAGGAGACATTGTGCGCTCACGTTCAATGATAGCTGGCTACGAGAGCTAAACCGGAGATGCAGCCGTCAAAATGTGTCGCGCTTGAGACCTCTCGACACGAGGAGGAACTCACTGTCGCGCTGCCGATCATGGGACGCCGCTGTCAGATTCAGCCAGGCCGGCGCCCCTTGGGCTCCCGGATAACGACCGAATCGGAGTCGGCTGGGAAGTCTGGTTTTGTCATGCAATCGCTGCGCACAAATGATGGCAGTTGCCGCATAATTTGTCATCTGGATCGGCCTGCAGTGCACGTCAAGAACCACATCCAGAAACTGCATCAGCGAAACCCCACTTGACCAAACTTGGCACCTTCTCATTCTACCGCCACCCTAACCTTCAACCACCACCACCGCCACCACGGCCTGGCGCATCGTCGACGCAAAATGCCGGGTGGACACACGTGCTTTAAAGTCAGCTGGCGTGGCCGGACGTGCCTCAGCTTTGTGACGAATGCCAACGGGAGTGTGTCCGCCCCTCCCCGCCGGCGTGTGGCGCCAGAGGTCAGAGTTCAGAGTCGTCGCCACGCGACACACACCAGACGCCGCGTCCTCCGCCGGCGCGGAGATCTGACGGCGGCCACGGTCGGTCGCCGACACACGTCAGCCGGCCGAGCTGACGCCGACACACGTCAGCCGGCCGAGCTGACGCCAGGACAGCCTCCGGCGACGTCCCCGACTGTCGGCACCCGGCCTCCCGACAATATCCCCGACTGACGGCACCCGGCCTCCCGACAATATCCCCGACTGACGGCACCCGGCCTCCCGACAATATCCCCGACTGACGGCACCCGGCCTCCCGACAATATCCCCGACTGACGGCACCCGGCCTCCCGACAATATCCCCGACTGACGGCACCCGGCCTCCCGACAATATCCCCGACTGGCGGCACCCGTCCTCCCGACAATATCCCCGACTGACGGCACCCGGCCTCCCGACAATATCTCCGACTGACGGCACCCAGCCTCAGACAATATCCAGACTGACGGCACCGGCTCCGACAATATCCCCAACTGGGCACCGTCCTCCCGACAATATCCCCAACGGCGGCACCCGCCTCCCGACAATATCCCCGACTGACGGCACCCGGCCTCCCGACAATATCCCCCACTGACGGCACCCGGCCTCCCGACAATATCCCCGACTGACGGCACCCGGCCTCCCGACAATATCCCCGACTGACGGCACCCAGCATCCCGCCCAATATCCCCGACTGACGTCACCCGACTGATCTGATGCCGGCACGGCCTCCCGAAAATGTCCCCGACTGACGTCACAGGCGGTACCGCAATCCGATCCGTACAGCAGACGATCCGCACGGGTCTGCTTGTGACGTCAGAGGTAGGCAATGAGAGGCGCAGCATGGCAGACAGAGAGACAAAGATGGACAAGACAGCACGACGGAAGTAGCGGTAAAGTTGGATATGGTCACACAGATGGAGTACAGATATAGTACGGATAGAACATACGGATAGAAAGTCTAACTTATGAAGACCGATAGATACAGATGGAAACAGAAAAAAAAAAAAAAAAAAAAAAAAAATATAAACGGATATATATATATATATATGTAGACAACTAGAAAGGGAAGTAGAGAGGGATGGAAGGAGGAAGAGAACAGACAGAAAGGAGGGGGTGAGAAAGATTGAGGGTAGTTAATCATATGGACAGATTGAGAAATGGGCAAATAGATAAGAACGCGTTCACAGACTAAAAAATATATAGACAGCATTCAGCTGTGTTTGAGGCCTCCATGTCTCCAGATGCAGTCAAACCTCAGCCCAGGTTTCAAGGTCTCCAGCTGTAGTCAAACTTCATCCTGTCCAGGTCTTCAGCTGTAGTCAAACCTTGGCCCGTGTAGGTCTCCAGATATAGTCAAGCCTCAGCCAGTTCATGTCTCCAGCCGTAGTCAAACCTCAGCCCGGGTCTCCAGCTGTAGTCAAACCCCAGTCCAGGTCTCCAGCTGTGGTCACACCTCAGCCCGGGTCTCCAGCTGTAGCTAAGTCTCGGCCCGTTCTGCCTCCTTCCGCGGCCAATGGCGGCCCGCACTCGGCGGCGCTCGGGTGTGCTGCTGCGGACCGGTCCAACGCCGCACGCCGACTGTTGGGAGCGTCTGCCGCCGGCCTCCGCCGGAGATCGTATCGCCGCCGCGTCTGGCACTGATCTGGACAGAAGTTGGATCAGCCCGGCCCGGCCCGCGAGACTGGCGCCGGCGGTCGCTCTCTCCAGCAAGCGCTTGCCTTCGTCAAAAGAGTCCACCGCCAAAGAGAGCGCTGAGGCCATCCTCAACGCTTGATGTTAGGTCCGCTCTTTCAATGCGCCACGTTCGCCTTTAACATCACGTCCATGCGCGTGACGTTACATTTAGAAAACATCGAGGGAGTCTATACATTCCATGGACAAGGGCTACCGAGTCAACGCTTCCATATCGCTGGCTCGGGTCACAATTCCCCTGGTAATACTCCTTGAAGACGCACACTTAGGCAGTGGTCCAGTGTCCATGCTACCCGCCTCACCGATGCTATCTATTAACTGCATCGATCAGTGGCAATGCACATCACACTAATGTTAACATGACATTGGTGTTTCAGTTAACTGTAGGTGCCAGTCGTGTGGCCAGCCATCGTTTATGTTTTGCTTCGTGGGCGGTGTCACTTGATCCGGTCTGGGACCGTTGTGAAAGCAAACAGGCGGTGAAGACGTGAGCCGGGAGTCAGCAGGAGCCACCTGATGACCGCCACACGTCATCAGGACCCACCTGATGACTGCCACACGTCATCAGGAGCCACCTGATGACTGCCACACGTCATCAGGAGCCACCTGATGACCGCCACACGTCATCAGGACCTACCTGATGACTGCCACCTGTCTTTAGGAGCCAACTCATGACTGCCATGCGCCATCAAGAGCCAACTGATGACTGCCACACGTCATCAGGAGCCACCTGATGACCGCCACACGTCATCAGGAGCCACCTGATGACCGCCACACGTCATCAGGAGCCAACCAATGACCGCCACACGTCATCAGGAGCCGGGAGTGGCTGTAGTCTGCGGCGCCTAATGACTGCCACACGTCATCAGGAGACACCTGATGACTGCCACACGTCATCAGGAGCCAACCAATGACCGCCACACGTCATCAGGAGCCGGGAGTGGCTGTAGTCTGCGGCGCCTGATGATTGCCACACGTCCTCAATCGTCGGGACAATTAATCAACCCCATCACGGCCCCGCAGGATAAACAGAAGTCTGGCCGCTGTTATGGCGAGCGCCCGACGACCGATGGAAACGCATCCACCAGGAGCCGGCCAGAAGCCTCGATTAGCGATGGGACCAATTTAAAACATTTTCTCATTTTCCTAAAAACAGCCCACATTCGTCGAGTCTGTTGAGACAATATGCATCTCATAAAATGCTCTTAGTTTTCGAGAAGATACCATTTTAGTACAAAATATCGACAAAAGTCGTCTTCCTAGGGGGAGAGGCATGATCACCCCGGAATCTGCCCCTGGCGGCCACCACCGAAAGTTGTTTTCCTTACAGACAGTTCACTAATGTGTAGCTGTTGATTTGAATGAATGCAGACCAGGCATTACCCGGGATAATCGGCCAGCTATTCTTATGTGGAGTCTTCTCTCCCTCTCCCATCCGTCACCTAAGAGAAATAGAAGCTTCTTCCATTGTACTAGTGGCGATGGATTGGCAGCCATCATAGACAATTACGCGCGAGATTTGGTGGAATTGAAGTACACAATCGACGTTGCATGTCCTGTCATGTAGTGTGGAGCACAAGCATGACTAAATAAATAGGCAGTAAAATAATCTCAAATGAATGAATGGATGAATGAACGAATAAAAACACTTGTTTGTGTAATGATGCAGCTTTTTACACTGCATTGCGTAGAAAAGGACGCGATGGTAAAAACGTCTGAATGTTAACAGGTCAACCTCCCTACGCTCTTCGGAGTTGAACAACTCCGACGTCTCATATGGACATTCTATGCGAGCATTTTAAGGATCTGGCCGGTTAACGGGGTTCCTCCAGAAAACTAAGCGACCATGTTGTGGCCAAAATTGATCTTTGACGCCTCGCGGACTTCAAACACGGCAGTGATCCTGCAGCCCATGATCCTACAACACCTGTTGACACGGGACTGTCCAGGAGTGCTATAATCTTTCAAATATTCCATCAACTGGCTGCAGCCCACCACATGCAAACTAGAGAAACGACTAAAACCGGTCGCCAGCGAGCTAGTTGGTTGCGTCCGCCATGATCAAACCATGCCACATCATGCCATGAACCATGACATGCCACGGGCGCATCGTGCCAAGCCTGCCGTGAGAACACAACACGAACAATGCGGGAGCTGTGATTCTCGCGGGACAACGGATGCCGGAATGTGCCGATCCTGTGGTGGGGACAAAGCATGGCTGACGTGAAACGTATGATTCGGCCCTACTGCGGTATGGTTGATCATACCGCGGCACATGGCCGGGAAGCGAATTAGGAAGGATTTCTAACTGAAAATGCTTAGCGAATTAGTAACGCTTTCTAGTTGGACATGTGTCGAACCATTACGAATGAGCTCACGTTAATTTCGAGAATTCCTCAGTGCAAACATCAATGGTTAAAAAGAACCGTAGCACACAATTTTCGTGCTGCATCGAAAACGAGTTCAGGAATTTCTGGCGTAAAACGAATCTGGGTCAGGAAGAAAGGAATCTTCGGCTCTTTTACAATGCTCCGCCACACAACGTCGCCAACATCTCACACAATTTGGTCACGGGTGGAGTCGGCAATCTCGCTGGCTGCCGGATTCGAACCCACGGGGTCGGACGCCCTACCGACTGAGCTACTGTGACCACGAATCTGAGTCAGCGGAGCCGCTAAATGTCACAAGGTGAGCTCGCCACCAGCCGACCTCTGCGGTGCAGGGTCACACCATCCATCCAAGATGTAGGGTCACATCGTCCGCGTCTAGTGCAGGGTTGCATCGTCCGCCCCTGGTGTAGGGTCACAGCGTCCGCCCCTGGTGCAGGGTCACATCGTCCGCCCCTGGTGCAGGGTCGGTCACACCTTCCATCGTCCGCCCCTAGGTCCGTTGGGTCACATCGTCCGCCCCTGGTGCAGGGCCATTCGTCTACATCGTCCGCCATCGGCATAACTCAACCAGTCGAAACGATCATAATACCAACAGTCTTAACTACATAGATTGGCATGCTATTTCTTGAAATCCACCGGAGATCGAACAGCCGGAGATCAATTACGATGCAGGGCTGGAAAAACGACCTTGCCATGGATTTGTGTCACGTAAAACACGGTCCGCCCTGGAGACTTGTGTTCTTTTTGTCAAAAGATTGAAGCCGCTGGGAGGTTGTGAACGTTATATTAGTTGTAAAAATCCAAAACTTACTGTAAACCACCAAAACAATTTTTTTCAAACTTGAGATTACAAACAAAACAAAATCATCTCAGAAAGTGAACAGAAAGTGCACGCCCGGCATGTTTCCTCCCCAGACCACACCTTCCAAAAGGCAACTCCTTGGGGTTTGAGGGCGCGCCCCCAACGCTTGCCCGCGCCAGGGCCGGCGAGCCGGCACAGGCGCCGCGCATCCCACCGTGTCTGTGTGGCGGGGATATTTGGCGCGCCGACTGTCCATGCACCAGCGTCGGCTCATTGACAACCCGGCCGACCTTGACCGATTGGCCTCTGTCGCCCCTGAACGGCCGACACTGTAGCAATAATCAACGCATCATTTAGCGATGTTTCGGACGGCCGAGGCCATCGGCAGTCATGATAGCCCGCTGCACGTGCTGGGGCCGAGGGCGTGCGGTTCAGCTATTTCAGTCGCTGTTCCTGGAACCCTTCTCGCCAGTTGAGAATACTTGGAACTATCCATGTGCAAAGTCGGTTGGTTGGTTGGTTGGTTGGTTGGTTGGTTGGTTATTGGTTTTACGACACATCGACCGTTGAGTCATGTAGCGTTGCCAATCTCTCAC
The DNA here is from genome assembly GCA_034440575.1 of Imbricaverruca yamaguchii. Taxonomy (NCBI): domain Eukaryota; kingdom Metazoa; phylum Arthropoda; class Thecostraca; family Neoverrucidae; genus Imbricaverruca; species Imbricaverruca yamaguchii. The sequence goes on along the minus strand of JAOTOL010001362.1, from coordinate 76,972 downwards.
GGCGATTGGTCGCGGGCGAAGAGTAGCGGCAGGTCATGTGCAAAGTCACACGAATTCTTTTATTCGGCATGAGCTTCACTAGGGGGAAGATGTGTCAGGGTGCACTCACACATTTCACTAATAATGTCATGTGACTACAATGATCAATACATGAAAATAGATGCATGCATATCTTACACCACCAACGTCTTGCCGCATGGCGAAACCGGTGATAATTGGCATCACCGAAAACACCGTGACACCTAGTTGTAGTCCTGTCCCTGCACGTACCTCCCGTCCCTCCTCCTCCTCTCGCAAGCCTATGGTCAACAGGATGACTGAAGGGATGACATCGACGTCCATCTGCGATGCAGTTCCGCAGAGGAACGTCGTTCCGCCACGCCCGTGGGGTCTCATCGTCGGTCACGACCGGCGGCGGACTGCAACCGAATGGCGGTCCGGACGGTCTGCCGCTATTGAATTCCTGACGGAGGCGGCCCCCTTCCGCCGAGTGGCCGACCATGCTCGGGTCGGCGCGCCACTAAAGCGCTCCCGCCGCCCAAACACGCGCCGGCACGCCCCGCGCGGAATTCAGAATTAGCGCGTGCCCGCAAATGCAGTCACCCGATTGGTCGCAGACACCGGCTGAACACGCGCGGCCGAAATTGCCGGCGCTAGCGAATCGGTCTTCCTGCCGAGAGCGAGAAAGCGAGAGAGCGAAGAGAGGAGAGAGGAGACAGGAGAGAGAAGAGAGAAACTATAAGAGAGATGGAGGAGAGGGAAAAGAGGAGAGAGGTAAGAAGGGAGAGAGAGGAAAGAAGAGAGAGAGAAAAGAAGAGAGAGAGAGGAGAGAGAAAGAGAGGAAAGAGGAAAGAGAGAGAAAGAGGGGAGAGCAGAGAGGAAAGAGGAGAGATGAAAGAGAAGAGAAAGAGGAAAGAGGAGAGAGGAAAGATGAGAGTTTAGAGGAGAGAGGGAAGAGGAGAGAGGAGAGAGGAGAGGAAAGAGGAAAGAGGAAAGAGGAAAGAGGAGGAAAGAGAGAGAGAGAGTAAATAGGAGAAAACGGAGAGGATACAGGTTAGAGAGTGAGATGACACACTCTTGATTTCGTTTGCTCGCTTACGTCGTGAACAACAGCTGACACAGCTGGAACGGCGCCGTCCAGCCGGAGGACCCTCGTCAGATGGTACCGCGACGCTCCGTCCGCGCGGCGGCGACGAGGCGACTGCGCCAATGTCGGCGCAGCACCGCCCACTGTCGGGCAGGCCGGCCGGGTGGGGTGTGTTCGAAGGTGCGGCCACGCACCGGCAGTTATCCTGGTCTGTTTTTTTTTTTTTTTTTTTTTGGGGGTATAATTTGAGGTGTTTTTAAAGCCCCATTTTTCCTGGTCTGAATCACCGTCGGAGAACGGCACCGGCCGCCGCCGGCATCACCCCGTCTGCGGCTGGACTGCCAGTGGACACGCCGTACAGCCGGAGACGCACATGCCGAACGGGCGGCCACATTTGGAGGCTGATTTCACTAGCATCACATGCTGGGTATTCACACAGAATTTGGCGTGAATGCATCTCGGGTAATCTTCAAGTACAACTGCTCACACCTTCTTTACGTAAACATAGTACTTCAGTCACGGTCAGCCGACTGCCAGTTAGATGTTGGTAACTTAAATACTAAATAAGCTCAAATATAATGAATCAAATAAATCGTATTAAATTAAATAAGATTACCTAATGGTGCATTTACACTAAGTTCGGCGTGAATACACAGCTTGTAGTGTTAATGAAATTGTCCTCAGCTCACTTCACCTCAAGTTGAGGGAGTTCGTGGCGTTCTGATCACGCTCGCGTTCGTCATCTGCAGTTGGTGACGAGCAGTCAACGGGCAACACAAAGTGCCGGCTCAGGTAATACAACATGAATCCCAAGGTGTTACAAATTCCTACCGAATCAGGCAGATCAGTGAAAGCAATGAGGTTGAAAAACGCTGAACACTTTATGCACAATTCGGATCATTTGGCGGTGGGCGACAGTTTGAAAATGGACGTAACCACGTCTTACACCGTAAATGGCGCAATCACAATTCCGAATGCCGTATGCCATGATTATGTGAACTTGTGAAGAGACACCTGTCTACATCACATCATTATCTACTAATTAGAGGAATGTGTTGTCTTGGAACTTTCTTTTCTTTAAGGGCACTCACGTCGTGCAATGAAATCCATTCATCCATCCATCTATCCATCCTCCCTGTCTCTCTCCTCTCTCTCTCTCTCTCTCTCTCTCTCTCTCTCTCTCTCTCTCTCTCTATATATATATATATATATATATATATATATATATATATATATATATATACACGTATACATACTCTATATATATATACATATTTATGTTATGTATATATACAGCTTATGTTGTAAGTATGGAAGCATACAATCTAAACTTCGATATATGACATAGCCCGCAGGATACATATAAACTGCTGGGAGCAGTTTTGCGTTGCTTCCAGTGTGTTGACATCTGTTCCAGGAACACGTAATCAAACACCGAGCAGCGGCCGGCCGACGCGGGCGGAGGTGTGCCAGTCACGGCCGGCCGCCGGCGGTGTGTTCATCTGCGGCGTGACTCAGCGGTGTCGTGTGCTCCGGAGATGCTCGCCTGTTCTCACCAGAAGCGCTCGTCAGCCGCCTCTGTCTGCAGCAGACACACACAGAGAGACGGCTGGGCACGCGTGTGGCCTGTGTGGGAAGTGGGCTGTCTGAGGCTGGGAGATGCTCGCCTGTTCTCACCAGAAGCGCTCGTCAGCCGCCTCTGTCTGCAGCAGACACACACAGAGAGACGGCTGGGCACGCGTGTGGCCTGTGTGGGAAGTGGGCTGAAGGGAGATGCCTCGCCTGTTCTCACCAGAAGCGCTCTCAGCCCGCCTCTGTCTGCAGCAGACACACACAGAGACGGCTGGGCAGCGTGTGGCCTGTGTGGGACGAATAAGATTGAGGAGATGGTGCGACACCGTGACCTGTGCAACGCACACAAAGCCGTACACGGCGCGAACTGCCCGCCTGCCATCAGGGAAATGTTCGTTGAACGCTCGGCTGTGTCGGAGAGAAGCACTCGTGCTACCGATGCTGGGGAACTTCACCTGCAACGGTGTAGGTTAACAGCTACCCAGCGGGGCTTCTCCTACCGCTCCACTCTCCAGTGGAATTCGCTTCCCGGTGAAGCACGCGACACAGCTAGCCGTGCAACATTCGTGAGTGCAATCAGCATCAACCAGGTAGCTAGGTGCGTTACAATTGTATCTAACGTGATGGCAGGAATGTAATCAGTTGACTAGGTATTTCGTGAGTTCCACCATGTGGCAGTGCCTGATAAATGACTTGACTCGACTAGTCTAGGGGTAAGTTGCCCGTCTCACAATCGAAAGATTATGGGCTCGAGTCTCACCTGTCGCTACTCTTCGCCCGCGACCAATCGGCGCGAGAGATTGGCGACGCTACAAAACTCAACGGTCGATGTGTCGTAAAACCAATAACGAACGAACGAAGCTGGGAGATGCTCGCCTGTTCTCACCAGGAGCGTCCATCAGCCGCCTCTGTCTGCAGCGGACACACACGGAGACAGACGACTGGGCAGCGTGTGGCCTCTGTGAAGTGGGCTGTCTGAAGCTGGGAGACGCTCGCTGCGCATCCGGGAGCGTTTTGCACGGGAACGTCGGGATAGGAGGCGGCGGCGGCGGCGGCAGGAACTGATGCCGTCGCTGGACGGATTCGCGCGGTTAATATTGAGAAGCTCGTGGTGGTGACATTTACCCTCCCTCGAGTGGCCCCGTTGCGACAGTGCCGCAGAGGATGAAGCACCTTGGATTCATTTTACGACGCGTTCAACGAGAGGCACGCGCTTCATCGTCGTAACTCACTTGGCATATCTGCAGCTCGACTATCTGATATAATATTACATGATGTAGCATATAGTATATGTAACATACATCATATACAATATATATAAATATATATATATATATATACATATACATACATATATATATATATATATATATATATATATATATATATATATATATATATATATATATATATATACATATATAAATATACACATCAATATGGGATTTGCTTCCAGGTCATGATCTATCAACTGCCAGACAAGCTCGCAAGTCCCTAGCGTACGCAGCCTAATTGAGCGTTATCACGTGGCGAGCGCAGGCCGCGCTCGCGGGCAGACGCCGAACAAACACGTGACTCACGGGGGGCACCGGGACGCGCGTGCTCCAGAAATACCCGGCGGCGCTCACGCGCCACCGGCCGCCGACTGGCGGCGGAGACAGCTGCCGGCCGCCGGCGCCGGCCGGCTACAGGTGTTGTTCGGCTCACGGCGGCCAGACGCACCAATCAGACGCGACCTTGTGGCGCGACGGCGGCAGGTAGAGCGCTGCACGGCCGCGCTTGGATAAAAGTCCCCGCGGCCGGCTTTTAGTACGGCGACGCCGTGAGGTCAAGGTGATGTGAAAATGCTGCGGGTAATAGGTCACCAGCGTATACAGATAGGCATATAGGAAGGCAGAAGGAAGACGATGAGCGTGCGTATTTCACCATCACATCGAAATGTCTCCAACTGGCGACGTGTATCTCTCCGAGCAGGAGGTAACTTGGCATCAGGGCAACTATTGGCCGTTCTCGAGCAAAATATTTCCACAGACAGTTGCCCTCATTTGGTGTAGGACTTGGTCAAGCCAGCGCAAGCATCACCTGCGGCCTGACACCTGCCAGATAAAGTGTGAAATTGACGAGGTGCTTGTGCGGCGGGGAGCACGCCGGAATATTTACGGCCCGGACCCGCGCGGTGCCGTGCACGCTTGCACGACCCGCGCTGTCGCGCCGGCGACATGTTTGCTTTGGCTGTCGGGCGACCCGCTCGCCCCGGCGCACGGTGGCAATTCATTGGGCGGCGTTCGCGGCACAATGCCTCCCGTCAGTCAGCGCGTGGCGTGCGCAGAGGTCGTGCCCCGGGCACCTCGCGGCGCTCACCCTCAGCTGTTGCCTCGTAATTTTCGACATGGAAGCCGCTGTCGCCGGCGGCGTCGAGACCCGGCCGGTCGTCCGGCGAGGGTGCTGCGGGGGGGGGGGGGGCGGCAGCTGTGTCCGAGCGCCGGCTGCAGGCACGCGCGTCGGTCTTCACACGACCGCCGCCGCCGTCCACACCCGACACTCCGGCACTCACGGTACTCCGGCACTCACGGCACTCCGGAACTCCGACACCCGCCGGCGCTCCGACACTGACGGCTCTCACAGTTATGTCACTCCGACACTCCAAGCACTCCGGTACTCGCGTCACTCCGACACTGTCGGCTCTCCCACACTCCCGTCACTCCGACACTCCAAACACTCCGGCACTCCGACACTCGCGGCACTGAGCACGCCGCGGTCGCCTCGCGTCCGCGGGTCCGCGCCGGTCGCCTGTCAGAGCGCCAATGTGCGCCGCACCCCGCCCGCCAGCCCGGGTCTGCCCGACTGACTCAGGCCCAGATATCAGACAGAGGCGGGGGGGGGGGGAGGACGCAGCTGAGTCGAGCAGACCGCCAGGTGTGGTATCAGCCGCACGGCGGCCCGGCGGCCGCGCCGGCGCCGGTCGGCCACCGAACACCCTGCCGACTCAGCTTGACGCAGGCCAGGCGGAGCGCCGCCCTGCCCAACAAACCGACTCGACTACGGCAGGTTTGGGGATGGTTATCGGGCGGGGAAGTCTTGCTTGGAACTGTCTGCAGGCAGTGACACATTATTCGTGAACTAGGGTGGAACATACCACTTCCTGAGCACTGAATAAACATCCTTTCCAGGAACGTTTCGACATCATGTTGATTGATGTGTGGTTATGAAGTCTCCATGATTCGTTCCTAGGACTACTTTGTGTATAAGTAGCATGCTTATGCTCCCCATTACGGATTGATAACGCAAGCATCTAGCGACACCATTCCAGATACAGACATCATCTATGATGCGGCTGATGTGTTAAACAATGTGATGTGCTGACAACATGGCATTGCAATCGTTATCGTTAGCTTAGGTATCCATATATATATATCAATATATTTGGCGTATCCAAAATTAAACCAAAAACATGCACTCATTGGTACGCCATCGGCTCAAATGAAGCCTGAAGGACTGAAACAATAATTTGATTGGCATGCTGCCAAGGCAGATTTCTACATCCAGCTATACTCGTTTCGACATCTCACACCTAATGAGAAGCCATTATTTTAACACTATCTGAAAGTCATCGAGTTACAACGAACCAAACTGCGAAATCGAAGGGGTGGGGGTGGGGGAGTCTGGTTCTGCGTCAGTGACACTATGTTCCTTTCACAGTGCCATATAGGGTTAGTGTCAATGGCCCTGAACCAGACTGACATCTGACAATCATGGGGTCTTGTCGGCCGGTGACTGACGGGCGGGGGTCCCTGTCGGCCGGTGACTGACGGGCGGTGGTCCCTGTCAGCCGGTGACTGCGGGTGGGGGTCCCTGTCGGCCGGTGACTGACGGGTGGGGGTCCCTGTCAGCCGGTGACTGACGGGTGGGGGTCCCTGTCAGCCGGTGACTGACGGGTGGGGGTCCCTGTCAGCCGGTGACTGACGGGTGGGGGTCCCTGTCAGCCGGTGACTGTCGGGTGGGGGTCCCTGTCAGCCGGTGACTGTCGGGTGGGGGTCCCTGTCAGCCGGTGACTGTCGGGTGGGGGTCCCTGTCAGCCGGTGACTGACGGGTGGGGGTCCCTGTCAGCCGGTGACGTCGGGTGGGGCCCTGTCAGCCGGTGACTGCGGGGGGTCCCTGTCAGCCGGTGACTGACGGGTGGGGGTCCCTGTCAGCCGGTGACTGTCGGGTGGGGGTCCCTGTCAGCCGGTGACTGTCGGGTGGGGGTCCCTGTCGGCCGGTGACTGACGGGTGGGGGTCCCTGTCAGCCGGTGACTGACGGGTGGGGATCCCTGTCAGCCGGCGACTGACTGGTGTGGATCGAAATGAGCCGGCTGCTGGCGGACGTGGGTCCCCTTTAAAACGTTTAAAACGTGGGTCCCCTTCTCACGTTTAAAACGTCAGCGGATGCACTTTAGTCTCCATCCCGGGATAGCCGGAAGCAAAACAGCTATAGAGCTGCCGACTTATATGCAAACCACTATAATCCAGCTATACTCAAATATATAGATATGTATATACAAATATATATATATATATATATATATATATATATATATATATATATATATATTGTATATACATAAATATAAAATGATATATATATATATATATATATATATATATATATATATATATATATATATATATATATATATATATATATAATTCACTATGATCACAAACTGGAGAATAGGGTATTTTCTGACAGTGATTCCGGGTGCTTCGCCCACATTGAAAACAAGAAGTTCATTAATTTGATGGTTAAAACCTTTAGCGGTACCCCAAGCACTACACAGCACGCCACATATTGCGTCCGGCTTTGAAAGAAAACCCAGAGCTAGTCTCGAATGCGTACCAGTGTTTACGTGACCTCACCGCCCACCATGTTTAGGTATTCGGACGTGGCGGCATGTTCTGCTTACTTGCCAGGATTTCGCAAGGGAGAGTAGAGACTGTTTTATGGAAATAACACACGGAGCTTGACATATGACAGTCTGCTAGCGGGTGATGCGATAATCACTCTGGAACATATTCCGATACCTGGAAGCAATCCGCTTTGGGGTTACATACTCATTGCCGCAGCATCCTTTACTGGGCTCTGACGCGGGAGTTACTCGATCGCTTTTTGGTCGAAGCGCCCGTAAACCCAATAGCTAAGGAAGAAATCGTACGTTTACAATGCAGATATTATGCATCAGTCTCCTATATTTTCCGGCGAAACTCGAATTATGCATGAACTGTGAATGCGAATCGCATTGTTGCCGTCCAAATGCGGCACATCCCATCACAAAGCGGACAGCAATTTTACCGCCAGCCGCAAGGACGCTGGATGTCAAAATAGCCGAGCGCACGGAATTGTGCCAAACAGCTTCCCGGAAGTCGCTTTTTGTCTGCTCGGCCAAAAAGCAGCGTCGGCACGACCCGACGACAGTAATTAGGAACATTCAACAGCCGGGCGCTGCGTGACCTTGGCATCCTCCCCACAGTTAGCGTGGCTAAATAACGCCACGATGTGTGAACAACGCTGAATAACGCTGTGACTTCTGCTTAGTGTGTGTAGATCGACCTGTATCTACAAAGAACACTTGTGCTACTTTGCTGACGCAGTGCACGCTGTGTACGGGCGGACTTTGGAAGAACTCCACTCCTCTTCTCCTCTTCTCCCCTCCATCTTCTCCTCTCCTCCTCTCCTTCTCCCCTTCTCTCATTCTCTGTTTCTCTCTCATTCTCTGTCTCTCTCTCTCTTTTATCTATTTCTCAGTTTCTCTCTCATTATCTGCTTCTCTCTGTTTCTATCTCCCTCCTTATCTGCTTCTCTGTTTATCTCTCTCACTCTCTCTCTCTCTTTCTCTCTACCTCTACATCTACCTGGTCATATCCCTATATACATATATATATAACTCCCCTCGCTCTCTAAGCTTCAGCATTGCTCACCATCGCCCCAACTCTCGCCCTCACCAGCGCACGAACGAACCTACTCTCCCACCCTCTGCCGCACGCCGCGGGTGCAGAGTGAATCGAGTAACAGCCGACCAGCACCGAATTGAATCCAAATGAGGCTACGGCCCCATTTAGATTGACTTTAGATTTAGGCATCGAGCCTCGCTCGGATTTAGATGTTTCCGGCGTGCGCCCGTTCGGGCACCTCGGCCCGGCTGGAATGCTTCACCGTCGCTCTGGGTGGCCGGCGTGGCCACACGATCCGGACCCGGCATCGGCCGTCGGTCTCGGCCGCGTCATGCACGCGATACGGAGGCGCACGGGCCCAGGTGGCCGTGCGCCCTCCCGCCGGTCAGAGGTCATCCGCCGGTCAGAGGTCATCCGGCGGTCAGAGGTCATCGGAACGTGATCAGCGGCCCTCGGTCAGACGCGCGCGGACGCTGAATGCGATGCTCTCACGTGGGCCCATGGCGATGATTGGATGGTCGGATGGTACGCTGTACTGCCGGCGATTACAGCCATTTGACGACTTTTTGTCGATGCCAAGGCGAACATAGAGGTGCACCGAGTGCAGTGTTAACATGTGATTAACCCGCGCTGTCTTTCCGGTCAAATCCTCACACCCCGTCTCGGGGGGGGGGGGGGGTTGAAGACCCCTCTAAAATTCAAACTAAGCGTCGCACGAAAACGAAAGAGGTGTCATCGGAAAGCGCTCGACGAGTAGGGTCCGGGTCCACCCTCCAAAACAATTTCACCCCAAAGGTGACGTCACCAGGGTTTAGATTTTCACGCCTTTTCACGACTTGTATTATGTTTTTGACTGTGGGGAGTTCATTTTGGGAATATGTGAAAAAAACAAAATGTATTTGGAATGCGAAAAAGACAGCGAAATCGATCAGTGCTATAATTCCCCCCCACCCCATTTTTTATTTCAAAATTTTGAGTCTTGAAGTTTTAGTTAATTTTCCTTTTCCAATAGGTAGAGCAGACCGAGAAACGTTGTTGGAAGTCAACTTGCACTAAAAAATGTTTACTTTAGCCTGAATCCTGTATTTGAACTGCAATTTGGCAAATACGCAAAATTTATATTTAGTCAAACACGAAATAAAAATGAAAAATTCAACTCGTACGTTTTGTTGCATCCGTAAAGATAAGCAAACGCTGAAAGTTTCATTAAAATATCTGTATCCGTTAAAGCGTGACGACTGGTTGGACTTTTTTGGAGGTGACCTCACTTGACTTGACTAACTCCTAGATGACCTGACCTAAAAATTTAGAATCAGCATGTCAAATTGATGTGGGAAAAGTATGCCAAATTCGGGCGCGCTGCCGCGCGCCGTTCGTCCGCTATTCGCGAAAAACCTGAGGGGGGCGGTTGAAGACCGCCGAGACAGGACGGGTTAAGGAGACACAGCTATGGCTGAGAAGGTATGCAATCCGGATGCATTGTTATCATATCCACAGTCGAAGCTGAAGTTAACACTTCGATAAATTCTTAAATACTGCGGTATTATAGAGCCTGTAGGTTCACCCTACCGTGCATGTTCAAAACAAGGGCACCAACACGTGAATCCGAAGCGAGCCGTCGGACACACCACCACACAGCACACCACGGACAGGCTGACACGTTGGTTGGTTATTGGTTTTACGCCACATCGACCGTTGAGTCATGTAGCGCCACCAATATCTGACGCGGGCGAAGAGCAGCGACAGGTGAGACTCGAGCCCACAACCTTTCGATTGTGAGCCGAGCAACTTACCCCTAGGCTACTCGTCCCCAGGCCGACACGTGATGTCGCGCTCCCGCTGATCGAGGCCCACTGGACACGAGCTGTCTCGCGCGTCAGCTCGGACCGTCAGCCTCCGCCCGTCAGCCTGTGTCCACTCCCAGGCGGCTGACCTCGTCCGCCGCACGTGACGGGCGGACCATCAATACTCGCCGACAGCGAACTGCACTGCCGCCGAGCGACGGGGACGGCATGTGCGGCTGTCGAGGACAGAATGCACGGCTACCGCGGACAGAATGCACGGCTGCCGCGGACAGAATGCACGGCTGCCGCGGACAGAATGCACGGCTGCCGCGGACAGAATGCACGGCTGCCGCGGACAGAATGCACGGCTGTCGCGGACAGAATGCACGGCTGTCGAGGACAGAATGCACGGCTTCCGCGGACAGAATGCACGGCTACCGCGGACAGAATGCACGGCTGCCGCGGACAGAATGCACGGCTGCCGCGGACAGAATGCACGGCTGCTGCGGACAGAATGCACGGCTACCGAGGACAGAGTGCACGACTGTCGAGGACAGAGAGCACGGCTACCGCGGATAGAATGCACGGCTGCCGTGGATAGAATGCACGGCTGCCGCGGACAGAATGCACAGCTGCCGCGGACAGAATGCACGGCTGTCGCGGACAGAATGCACGGCTACCGAGGACAGAGTGCACGACTGTCGAGGACAGAGAGCACGGCTACCGCGGACAGAATGCACGGCTACCGCGGACAGAATGCACGGCTGCCGCGGATAGAATGCACGGCTGCCGCGGACAGAATGCACGGCTGCCGCGGACAGAATGCACGGCTGCCGCGGACAGAATGCACGGCTGCCGCGGACAGAATGCACGGCTGCCGCGGACAGAATGCACGGCTTCCGCGGACAGAATGCACGGCTGCCGCGGACAGAATGCACAGCTGCCGCGGACAGAACACGGTCGATGTTGCAATTGCCACTGCGCTCCGGACATATGAGAACCAGGCCGCCACCGGTTGCCCTTCGGCGCCGGCGCCCAACCAATCCCGCTGTCACATGCCCAGCGGCAGCAGCGAGGCCACTCGAGGGGGGGGGGGGGCGGTAGGGTTTGTCTTGCCGTCCAGCCTAGCCGGACAGCAGTCCTTGGCAGACGATCACCTTGGGACGGACAACCATAGCTCTGACGACGCGATATACATCCGCGCATTCCTGCTGGATTGGTTTGGATTGGATTGTGGCTTTACGATCCAGTGCATCCATGCAAAATGATCTTAGTGCAAAGCAGTCGGCACGTGCACCGTCCTAGCAGGGGATTATGTCAGTAAGCAACACGATGTCTAAGGGTGCTAACGATGTTCCGTTGAAGACTCATTTCGACCAGCCAGTTCAATGGCTAATTTTAGCATATTCGATGCCATTTTGAAGCAATTATATACTATTCCTTCCTCCGCAGACAAGGTCGATTAAAGCACCGTGTCAGTTGCTTTCAGTCCCGTTCAATGGTGCTGTAAATAATTCCTGAATACGTACTCGCTTCAATTTCACAATACTCACCATGGAATGCTTCCGTGACTCCGAACTTTCCACATCATTCTTTATATATCTTGGTGTAGCTCTCGTAAAAGTGAATGGCTGTTGTCATATAGCTGCCTGAACTGCACCAACAATGGCGCAAGATTTGCTCTACCCTTTCCTCCGAATTTATCGGACTGAATGTAAACCAGCTGAACATGCTTCATGCCGAGAACGATTTGTTATCTCTGCGGGATTACCTACAGCCGGACGCTAAACGTCCATGGCGTGCGGCGAGAGAGCCCAGCAGAGCGGAACAATAGCCGACGAGCGCGTCCGATGGAGGCTCAGCTTCCTGCGAGGAGATATTGTCCTCTCAACTTGGCGAACTGCTCGGGACGCTTCACGACCGCGGTTCCGCTTCCTGCGCGGAGATCTCATTTCCTCGTTTCGGCAAACTACCAGAGGCCCTTCACGACCGCTTCACTGCTTCCTGTGAGGAGATATTGTCTTCTCAACTTTGCGAACTACTCGGGACGCTTCACGACCGCGGTTCCGCCTGCTGTTAGGAGATCTCGTCTTATCGGTTCGGCGAACTACCCTTCACCCCTCACTGCCGCTTCACCGCTTCCAGTGGGGAGATATAGTCTCAGCGGGCTACTCGGGGCCCTTCACGACCGCGGTTCAGCTTCCTGTGAGGAGATCTCGTCTCCTTGATTCGGCAAACTACTTGAAACCCTCCACTACCGCTTCACTGCTTCCTGTGAGGAGATCTAGTCTCGGTGGGCCACTCGGGGCCCTTCACGACCACGGTTCAGCTTCCTGTGTGGAGATCTCGTCTTCTCGGTTCGGCGAACTACCCGGGACCCTTCACTACCGCTTCACCGCCTCCTGTGAGGAGATCTCGGCGGGCCACTGGGGGCTTCACGACCGTGGCTTCACGACCGTGGCAGCGCCGGCTGCCGGCGCCATTTCCTGTGAGGAGAGCTCGGCTCGGCGGGCTGCTCCGACTTTCACACGACCCCCGGCCCCGCCAGCTGCCGCCGCCGCATGACACCGCCGGCGCGGCCGGTGATAAAGCGAACACGCGCCACTCTGTTCGGCAGCCGCAGCCGCGCGACACGGCTCGCTGCCCCCCCCCCCCCCGGGCTGACTGGCCACGGCTTCCGGTTGGTTATTGGTTTTACGACACGTCGACCGTTGAGTCATGTAGCGTATCCAATCTCTCACGCCGATTGGTCGCGGGAGAAGAGTAGCGACAGGTGAGACTCGAACCCACAACGTTTCGATTGTGAGACGGGCAACTTACCCCTAGTCTACTTATCCCCGCGACGGCTTGCGATGCGGCAGGGCAGATGGGAGCAGGGTACTCGCTTACGAGTTGGACGGAGGTGCGGCTGCGGACGAGGAACAAGACGACACGGCAGTGATGCCCTGATCCGATGCAGTCGGATATGTAGGCCTAGGAACGCGCTGGGAATGTCACGCGGGCGAAGGGAATATAATGGAATCGTATCAATGGGATGGACTCTTTCTGGACTCCGCTGGTAAACATGTGCGCTTCGTGAAGATATTTGTTGCTTGAAGGTGCAGGCACTACCCGAAAGATGGGCTCTGGTGGAATGCATTTGGGTCATTTCTTTCGGTACGGAGTGTCATAGAGTTAACGTAATAATACTCAAAAATTGACGAGAGGGTAATAATATAATGATGTATCCTCTTTCAGTAATGATGTTTATACGCCAGCATGCTCACTTGTCAAATATAACTGTGTATTGGATGAAAGTAGCTTCCACCATATTAAGAATACGACTGATTGATTATTTGGGTTTGAGGTCGCGCCGACTACAGGGTCATTTGGCGCCCATAACAAGCAATATGAAGAATACGAACGTGACCGTGTTGTCGGAAGCCTGTTACCGGTGGAGCATGCTACGGTGTTGATGGTCTGCTTCGATAACGAAAACGGAAGCGAAACGATAAGGACCGAAGTAGCGACAGTCGTCGGAAACTGGGTCAAGAAGGCACGTCAGATAGTAAAGCCTGGGGTAAATAAGTGCAGCAGACGGCAACACTTGGGTCAAGGGTCGCACAACTGCAGACGATTGCATCACTACCATGGAAACCCGGTTCACACGCGTCGTGGGTGCGAGTCAAATCAGTGTATCAGTAAGTAATGGCGAGAGGGGACAGATGCTCGTTGCTTCTCAGGCGTTCGTCAGTTGTGCGATCTGCTCGCTGAGAGCTGTGCATGTACATTGCATGTACATGCACATTGCACGTGCAGCCAATTCAAATACACACGCGAGCCTCCATATTGAAACAGTTTCACCCGTTTCAGAAGCTGGGCCTGATGGCGTCACTTCGATGAACGTGAAGGTCATGAAGTTAGATAATCAAATAGCCATTCCGCCGCGAGCTAATCGATCCACATCTGCGGCACTGGCAGTGTACATCCGAGAAAAACCGCCGACCAGCCCTCTGGTAGCTCTGGGACCGAGCCGAGGTTCCTGACCCGCCGGCCCGGGTCAGGACTCGAGCGTAGGGACTGATCTGTGATCGGCGGTCATGAACGCCGACAAAACACGACAGAGCGTCAGCAACCCTGCCATCGCGGAGAGAACGGAGGCAAGAGTGCTTCCGGCTCCTGTGCAGCGCACAGCGGCTAGGATTCGGTGGCGGTGTCACTGTTCCGCACCGGACCGGATCTCCTATCGCCAAACCTCCGGTCCCAGACTGCCGTGAGGAAAATGACGCCGTGCGACTGAGACAACGCAAGAGTCACGATGAAAGTGACGTCATTGGTGCACACAATGGTGAAATTGTGAAATTCTGCAGAGTTTCCAAGCCGGCCGCCGGCCCCAGACTGCCGGCCACCGACCGTGACGAAAGTGACGTCATTGGCACGTACCACCGTGATAGGCAGTCATACAGACACTTGTGAGTGAGCGTGGTAAGCTTTTTCTGAGGTTGTTCATATTTTGTTCGTTATTGGCTTTACGACACATCGACCGTCGAGTCATGTAGCGTCGCCAATCCCTCACGCCGATTGGTCGCGGGAGAAGAGTAGCGACAGGCGAGACTCGAACCCACAATCTTTCGATCGTGAGACGGGCACCGGTCGCGGCGAAAGTGACGTCACTGGTACACACCTGGTGCGGCGACGGCACGGCGGCGTAGCCGGCGGCTGGGCTCGTGGCGGCGTGCTTGCTGTGGTAGTGGGCGCGCAGCCCGCTGGGCAGCGAGCCCAGGTTGGGACCGAGCAGGCCGACACAGCGTCGGCACTCGGCCGGCATTGCCGCTCGACTGGAGAGGTCACGACACTGGAGAGGTCACGGCACTGGAGAGGTCACGGCACTGGAGAGGTCACGGACTGAGAGGTCACGGCACTGGAAAGGTCACGGCACTGGAGAGGTCACGGCACTGGAGAGGTCACGGCACTGGAGAGGTCACGGCACTGGAGAGGTCACGGCGCTGGAAGGTCACGGCACTGGAGAGGTCACGGCACTGGAGAGGTCACGGCACTGGAGAGGTCACGACACTGGAGAGGTCACGGCGCTGCAGAGGTCTCGGAACTGCAGAAGTCACGGAGTTGCGGCAGCCACGACAATCTCTCTCGAATTCTTTGAACTCTCGAATTCAGGACCGGAGGCCACGAGAGTTCAAAAAGTCACATCACTTCAGTGGCTGCGACACGGCAGACCTTCCTTCGCCGAACAAGTCGCGGCCGAGACGCTTCCGAGGACGCCGCGCCGGACGCCGCCCAAGGTCTCGACGCGCACGACTCCCGCGCGCGAGCTGCCGCCGGACACTTCCGCACCCAGCCGCAGCACCGCCCAGCAGCGTCTCCCGCGAGCCGGCAGAGGTGCCGCGCCGCCGACGCCGTCGACACTGCGGCGGCCACTTCACCGCACCGGCCGGGCCGTCCGCGGTCGTCCGTCGCCACCCCTTATCGGCGTGGTGCACGGCCAGGTCGGCCGGCAGCCGACACCCAGCAGGCCCGAGGTCACTGTCGCCCGCACCGCCGCCGACCGGCGACGGTCACCGTCACGGCTGCGGTGTGACGGAGAGGCGGCACGGCCGGGCGCGAACTGAGATCCGGTCAGGTGGAGAGCGGCTCGCCGGCGAGCAGGGCGAGTCCACTGGCGCGTGCTCTCCAACGGTGCGGCGATGGCGGCGGACCCTGGCCCCCTCTCTGACCAGGTCGGACGCAGGTCAGGTCGCTGGTCACTGGCGCACGCCACTGTCGCGACGCCCTCTCCGCCGGTCGGACGCGGGCGAGATCGCTGGCGACAATCGGGGTGCCCCGATCGGCCCACGCTGCCGCCGATACCGCCGCTATCGACACTCGACGGGCGCGGCCGTCGGCGCCGGCCCGGCGGCGGGAACAGTCCCGCCGGCAGCTCGCCGCGCCGCGCCTCGCGAGACCACAGGGCGCCCCTGTGTGAGACCGGCCAGTCGGCAGGTCCGCGGCGCACCCGACACTCCCGCGCGTCCCGGCCGAGTATCGCACGCGCACGCCGCGCCCGGCCCGCTGCGCGACGCGGAAACGCGGCGAGAGCGGCGCAGAAAAACTGGTCGGGCCGGTGTGCCGACCGTAGCGGCCGATCGTGCCCGCCGCCGTGTAATGCCCCGGCCAAACGGGACCCGGCCGGCCGCTCAAGAGCCAGGTGGTGTGTGTCTCAGGCCGGCCGGGCAGGTGGTCAGCCGGTCAGGGGGCCGCCGCGCCTGTGGAGGTGGTCCCGGGACCGCAGTACATGTGGAGGTGGTCCCAGGGCCGCTGCACCTGTGGAGGTGGTCCTGGGGCCGCCGTACATGTGGAGGTGGTCCCGGGGCCGCTGCACCTGTGGAGGTGGTCCTGGGGCCGCCGCACATGTGGAGGTGGTCCTGGGGCCGCCGTACATGTGGAGGTGGTCCTGGGGCCGCAGTACATGTGGAGGTGGTCCTGGGGCCGCCGTACATGTGGAGGTGGTCCTGGGGCCGCTGCACTTGTGGAGGTGGTCCCGGGGCCGCTGCACTTGTGGAGGTGGTCTCGGGACCGCTCCACCTGTGGAGGTGGTCCTGGGGCCGCCGCACCTGCGGAGGTGGTCCCAGGGCCCCCGCACCTGCGGAGGTGGTCCCAGGGCCCCCGCACCTGTGGAGATGGTCCCGGGGCCGCCGTACCTGCGGAGGTGGTCTCGGAAGGATCCCACTTATACATCTGGTCCAGTGCCCTCCAGAGTACTGCATCGGTGAGGCCCTCCAGAGTACTGCATCGGTGAGGCCCTCCAGAGTACTGCATCGGTGAGGCCCTCCAGAGTACTGCATCGGTGAGGCCCTCCAGAGTACTGCATCAGTGAGGCCCTCCAGAGTACTGCATCGGTGAGGCCCTCCAGAGTACTGCATCAGTGAGACCCTCCAGAGTACTGCATCAATGAGGCCCTCCAGAGTACCGCATCGGTGAGGCCCTCCAGAGTACTGCAACAGTGAGGCCCTCCAGAGTACTGTATCGGTGAGGCCCTCCAGAGTACCGCATCGGTGAGGCTGCCTGCGGAGCCACCGTACAGGTGGAGTGGGACTGGATCAAGGAGTTTTCAGGGGCACTTATCTGGAGGGACGCCATTTCCTCGGGGGAGCGCCACTGCCAAAGCCCCTGGACTGCCCGGAAGGTCGCCTTTCTTGTTCAGAGGGGTGCCACCTTTCCACGGGTGAGACGCATTCCTTCAGTTTGTCCGTCCCTTCCATGCAACCATGTGGTGAAACTGGCGCCGACGTGAATATTCTTATAGGGCTGGTTAGCCTGGCGCACTACGCCAAGTATCTTGCCGACACACTCTGCGGTTGGACATGTACGCACATATCAGCCGAAGAGACTCTCAGTGAAGCGCCACAACATATCCAAGACAAACTATTTTTCATTCGTATATCAGATAGCTTATCATTCTCATGGCATGGGTCATTAAGAAACCCTATGATTTCTTCTTAGATATCGAAACCAGAGACACTAAGAGACTATGTCAGCAGCTCGCACCTGGGGTATCCAGAGAAGTTGAAATCCATGGCGCTAATGACCACCGCCGGCTTCGAATGCAGATGAAACTCCTGCCATGGGCTGCTCCAAAGGAGATATTCTGTGACACGGATGGGCCGATGAGCGATACCTGGGACGTCTCTTCTTGACAGAATAGGATGTGGCGATACTCATCAATCTGGGACATCTCTCCTTGGCAGAATGCCCCAGTCGAGTGCGGATGAGCTCCTGGGGGAGGGGGTACAGCTGAGTAACGTCGAGCTCTCTCCCCCACGCACTCTGTTTCTGTGTCGAGACCATGAGAGGACCATGAAGAATGGCCTTTCTCTCCCCACACACCTACCCGGATCTTACCCGTTAACTACATGGCACCGACCGGAAAAAAATTGTCCGGCTCGACCAAATTGGAATCGGCTCTGCCCCGGCCCGCCGCCCTGGCGGCTGCCGCCGGCGTGGCCGGACACAGGAGGGTGGGCGAGCCGACGGCCGGACAGCCGTTGGCGGGCCGTCCGGCACAGTATCAGTGACGTCACTGTGCAGCCCGGCTCGGCCGCAGTTTCAAACCGCACCGGTGAGTCGGCGCGGCGACGCTTTCCCGCCGCCGCCGGCCGTCCGGCTTGCGACTACGCGGCGCCCGCGGCAAGCAGCCGCGCTGAGTCAGCTGATCCGGCCGCCGGCTCAGCTGACAGCGAGGAGCCGGACCGCTGGCTCAGCTGATAGGGGTAGCCTGATCGCTGGCTCGGCTGACAGCGAGTAGCCTGATTGCTGGCTCAGCTGATAGGGGTAGCCTGGTCACTGGCTCAGCTGACAGTAGGT
Organism: Imbricaverruca yamaguchii; assembly: GCA_034440575.1. NCBI lineage: Eukaryota > Metazoa > Arthropoda > Thecostraca > Neoverrucidae > Imbricaverruca > Imbricaverruca yamaguchii. The sequence continues at coordinate 58,264 of JAOTOL010001362.1, read as the reverse complement.
AGCCGGATCGCTGGCTCAGCTGACAATGGATAGCCTGATCATTGGACAAGCTGACCGTGGATAGCCTGATCACTGGCTCAGCTGACAGTGGATAGCCTGATCGCTGGCTCAGCTGACAATGGATAGCCTGATCATTGGATCAGCTGACGATGAATATCCTGATCATTGGATCAGCTGACAGTGGATAGCCTGATCACTGGTTCAGCTGACAATGGACACCCTGATCGCTGGCTCAGTTGGTCATGGATAGCCTGATCACTGGATCAGCTGACAGTCAACATCATGACCACATACTCAGACAGAAGACAATTTTGAACCTTAAGGGGTCCCCCCCCACCCCCCCCACCTTGGGTTACTGATGGTCAGTGTCATACGCCATACGTCCAACGCCGGCGTGGCCGACCGATTGATTGGCTTGTTTGTGTGATCATTGAGACCGTTCGGTGCGCACGTTGTGGACGACCAAGTGGCGAATGTGGCACATCAGAACTGCTGTCAGATACTCCGAGCCCGGCAGGCGACACTCAGCGATGAGTGCCGACAGGGTTGGTTGGTTGGTTATCGGTTTCACGACACATCGACCGTTGAGTCGTGTAGCGACGCCAATCGCTCACGCCGATTGGTCGCGGGCGAAGAGTAGCGACAGGTGAGACTCGAACCCACAACCTTTCGACTGTGAGACGAACAACTTACCCCAGACCAGTACCGATAGGGGACGAGATGAAGGATGATGGGGATTGCAAGCACGAAACAATAAGTGAACCGGATTGCCTGCGTGTTTTCGCCGGTGGATCGGCGATTGATCCCTCATTCCTCACCGGTAGATTACCCACAGAACACTGATACGTATTACCATTGCGTCCACACTACCGACAAGTCATCGGTGGATTTCTGATGGGTTTCGAAAGGGCCACTCGTCTTTCGTCGATACATCACAATAATCACACATGGGTCTTCAATGGATTTCCAACAGATTGACGATGGATCAACGATGGATCACCGTTGGATCACCAATGGATCACCGATGCATCTCGCGTCCTGAAGTGTCGCACACTCTTGTTGGCCAGTGGTGTTGTTTCATATACTTTTGATGGGGCAAGTGCCCTCTCAATGTTAGCTCCTTCCGCAATCAGACACAGAATCCATTTGAGCCTGCCCACTGCCTTCACGTATTTTGTCCCTCCCGCGCCCCAATAATTTTCATAAATCATACCCATGCTCTGGGCAGAGCGACCTCAGAGTTTGCGCCGTCCACAGCGGGGAGACGGCGCGGCGCGAGGACCCGCCAGTCCGACAGTGAAGATAGTGCGCGACACGGCCGCCAGGCGCCGCCGCCGTCGCCAGACGGACGGTTCCGAAGTCTCGACGGGCGACGGGGCGCGTGCCGGCCATCTATCAACCTGCCGACAGGACAGGCTGGAGGGGGCGGGGGAGGCACAGGTGTGGACGTGGGAGAGTCGCTCGCGTCAGGAGCTGGCAGATCCCGGATGAATCAGGCAGCATCGTGCAGCACGAATATTTTGAAACGCCGAGATGGATCGCAAGTCACTGTTTGGGTCGGCTCCTCCAGACGATCCGCGTGGCTGAGGTTCCCGGAGAGCGAAACATGGTCCTTGCCAGCTGCTAATTCCCAAGCCCATGAAGACACCCATGACGTGCGTTTTCTGTGTTTGTTTTTATCTTGCAACCAAGGACGAACCCGAGGTCTGGGGTAACAGCATACGGGCGCCGAGACGAGGAGGGCGCATGGAGGAGGGCACTTCTCGGACCTTGGATAGTTATCCCCAGGGAAACGACGTGACAATGGCCCACACTTTTCCGCCGCGTACATGACTCTGACTTCCATGTATTTATTCAGTTGTGGTGGAAAAGGTGCTAAAATGGAGGAGGGAGGATCGAACCATTTGGAGACGTAAATATTCGGTAAGGGTGGAGCTAGGTACATACCACATGCAGCCAAATCCCTATCACAGCGGTACAAATCAACACGCCAGATTTATCCTGTCTCGCAAACAACGGATTCTGTACTACCGAGAGAGGACTTCTAAGTGGTAGAAAAACTGGTCATGCTTCTCGAAGGTTTTATCGTTAATTTATTATGCATTGTACGCACAAAATAAATCAAGTCGCTGCCTTCAGTGACACTTTTTGTCGGACCCAACTGCGGCCAAGTAACCCAACGAACGGCGGCCCGGTATAATTGGACAAATCTGTGCCTGCTCAGCGACGAGAAAAAGTCTGTTGAATCCCGATCCTGCGCTTATTCCTTATCGATACACGTTCGTCTTTACAACGGGTCGGAACAGAATGGCATAGCATCCAATCATGAGCGCTGCAATCGGACACCAACCTCTGTTCGCGATCAAAGGACTACTGGCACATGACTGATGCCACCACATAGCGCGGCGAGCTTCACATGTATCGAACGAAGGACGACCGGTCGGTTCAGTGACGAGTGGATGGGCTCACCGCCAAATTAGAGTGGAGTTAGCCAGCCTAAGACGGCCGTCGGACCGCGCCAGCGTCGAGGCGAATCGGTGCGACGCAATCTCCTCTTCTCCTCTTCTCAATCTCTTCTCCTCGCAATCTCTTTCTCCTTCGCCTGCGTCCGTCGGCGTGTGTGCGTACTATCCAGTTGCAATCGACGGAAATTCTTCTTTGCCACAGACCCGGCGCGCTTGTCCAACCCAACCCCGGCCGCCAGCATCCACGCAAACGCCCACGCACGCCGACCGAAGCCATATCACGGTGTTCGTGGTTTTCGTGGTTTTCGTGGTTTGTGTGGTCTTTGTGATTTGTGTGGTCTGTGTGGTCGGTCACGGCGACCGGTTCGTCGACCGCCGCCACAGCACGAGACCTGATGGCGGCGGGCGCGTCAGCGCCCTGGGCTGCAGTGACATTCCATATTGCGGCCAGGAGAGCGCGCGAGGATCAGCAGCTAGCGCGTCACAGAGACGAGACCCCTCGACACCGGGACGAGACCACTCGACACCGGGACGAACACTACACCGGGACGAGACCCTCGACACGGGACCACTCGACACCGGGACGAGACCACTCGACACCGGGACGAGACCCTAGGACGGTGGCGAGACCCCCGGCACGGGCGACGAGACCCACTCAGCACGGGACGAAACCCCTCGGCACGGGACGAAACCCCTCGGCACGGGGACGAGATCCCTCGGCACGGGGACGAGACCCCTCGGCACGACGGCAGGGGACGAGACCCCTCGACGAGACCCTGGCACGCAGGGACGAGACCCTCGCCCCCGAAGCCGTTCTCCGGTTGGTTGGTTATTGGCTTTTACGACACATCGACCTTTGAGTCACGAGCGTCGCCAATCTCTCACGCCGATTGGTCGCAGGCGAAGAGAGCGACAAGTGAGACTCGAACTCACTACCTTTCGATTGTGAGACGAGCAACTGACCCATGCTAGGCTAGGCCCCCAGCCGTTCTCCGGCTCGGGTATAGCATTTGATCATCGTTTCCACGGCCGGTTGCCATGAACCGTCTCGATTGGTCTGAAGCACGAATGTATGTCATGCACGAAACCCGGGCGGTCGCAAAGGCGGAGATGAAGCCCGCATCGCAAAAATCATGCCCGCTGCGGTTATTCGGGGGAGAGTGCTTTTTTAGAGGTGCCTGACCACAAAGATCATTTGCGCCGCCTTGAAAGGATCACGTTACATGTCTATCTATAAAAGCGATTGCTGCGATCAAGGTGCGGGCAAGTGGACACGAGTGCGGTTATTCGAACTGTACGGGGTACAAATCGACAAGCTTTAGGTCTGAAGACGTTGTGGAGGTCGGAGGGTTTGTCTCCCAACCAATTACACCTTGAAGTATTACGCATCTGGTGGTGGTGGATTGGAGTTTAGGGGCGCGTCGACATCAAGGATCATTTTGCGCCCAAAGTATACGCATCTGATAATGCACCCGTTCACAATACAAGAGATGAGTATGAAAGAACACGTTGTGCGTTGTCTTCATAGATGACTATTTCAGCAGCGTTACGCCCCCGATGCTGTTCGCACGGCCAGGCCCACCCTGAATTGGCACTGCACAAACTGCCAGTGCATCGCCGGACAGGAGCGGACCATGAATTTGTATGGGGAAATCGTCCGGAGGGGCATCATGACCCAAACAAAAGCGCAACGGATTGGGAAGATGTTAATGGGTGGCTTCCTGGAGCCTTTTCTACTCGGAGAGGCGCTTTCGGTTGGAAAATACAAGAGGGACGCACTCGTTCGTCCCTGGAGGGGACCCTCGTCCAGTCAGAGGGTCGACTCCTGTCCATATGGCGACACACACCATGTGCTCACTCTGGGATCCGCTCGTGTCACCGGACAGTGGTGCCAACGCCTGACCTCGGTACAGTCGCACCCTAAAGCCAAAACAATTCCTCTGCTTTAGGACACAGACCAATCCTAACCGGCGGACAGAATTACGGGCGGTGACCCGGATCTTGTTCCTGATAGAGCAAGCATGACACTGGAATTGCCGGCCGGTCAGATTGCAGTCCAAGCACGTGCTTCATAACCTCATAACCCGCCGGGCTCTAAAGATTCGGAAAACTGAGGGGCACTCGTAAATCTGCCCAAAATGCATCGCCAGGAGATTGGAATAATACCGCTACTCTCAAAGGCTCAAAGTGCCGGCCATTATTACACTGAAATCACAATTGCAGTCAAGTGAAATAACTCCGTTTTAACTAAGACATTTGAAGCGTGGCCTAACCACTTAATTTCCGTCCACAGTCACGACGTTGCACGATTCAGCTAGTCTACATCATCTAGCATTAAGGAGGTAGACTCTTCAATGCACTATTTGAATGGCGGGTGTTTTCTGCCTACCATCATCCGTTGTATATTGCAAAAGGAAATCAAAGTCCAGTCTGCAGCACATGGGGCGGCTCGGTTCAGTTGAACTCTCTTCGGACACTCAGCACTCAGACTCAGGACACTCAGGGCACTCAGGACTGCCCGAAAGTCCAAAAGGAAATGCCTGTATGGAGTGCTCAGCGTCTCAAGACAGTACAGTTGCAACGTCGACAAAGTTCGATGATTTTCAGTTTCAAGTACATTTTCGGCAGTCAATTGATGCACAATTTCAGACCCAATGTTCCACTATTTAAACCAAACCGTGTTTCTGAACATTCAATAGTCTCGCAAATAGTATGCAGTGCGTATTTGTCAATGAAGCACAGCTGTACCATCCATTCTTCTCCTCCCATCCCCTACCCCTCCCCCTCCCCACACACAGATGTTTCAAACTCTCTCTCTCTCTTATCCTGTGATGTCGCCGGGAATTTGATCGCCGAGTTGTTGGTGATATCTCAACACAAGATACGCCTGCCCCGGCTGGGCTTGTGGAGGGGGTGCGGACAGAGTGAGTGGGCGGGAGGGGGGGGGGGCGTGCGGTCTGTTTATCACGGCCGCCGATACGGCCGACCCGACGACCATCGACCGCAGTCCGAGTAAACATGGCGGCCCACATCACAGGCAAACTGGGGCCATGCGATCGCTTCTCGCTGCGCCGTGAAATAGGCAAGCGTAAACTGTGTTAGTCGTAGTAGTTATACATAGAGGGACACCACTCAATCCCGTTGTTCGGAAAACAAGAGGACGAATAGGTGTGGACGGTGTGTTCCTTCCTCGGAATATTGGGACGAATATAAATTATGTCATCAAAACATTGGGAGCAATGTCCCCGCGGAAATTTCGGTCCTGCAGCAAGAGAAGAAAGTCGAGACCCAGGCCGAACATTTTGCTCGTGCATTTTTTTCAGCATAGTTTTCCCTTTCACCTTGGTGGCGCCGTCAATGTACTGGGACACTAGAATCAGCCTCTCACATCCACAACTCTGGTCGTACAGATCTGCCACTCCGATCCGTCACGCGGATCTGTCGCTTGGATTCGCCGTGCAGACCCGTCGCTTGGATCCGTCCGAACGGCGGACGCTCGGCTCCGCCAAGCGAGCCCCTGCCAGTGTCCGTCTCGCACGCCGGACGCCGGCCCGTCGCGTGGATGCGTCTGACGCGTCTGACGCATCTCGCGGCGTCAGACGCGTCGTCCGACCGACGCTCGGCCGTCCGCCTAACGACCCGACCGGCACACGGAAGCGGGCCGGCGGGCTGACGGGTCGAGGGCCGACAGGCGGGCTGACGGGTCGAGGGCCGACAGGCGGGCTGACGGGTCGAGGGCCGACAGGCGGGCTGGCGGGTCGAGGGCCGACAGGCGGGCTGACGGGTCGAGGACCGACAGGCGGGCTGACGGGTCGAGGGCCGACAGGCGGGCTGGCGGCCGCGCCGCGCACCTCCGCCAGCCCGGAACTCTGGCTGCGGCCCGACGTCCGCCGCCGTCCGCCGGCCATCAATCAACCGGCCACCGGGAGATCAGCCGCGAGAGAGATAGAGATAGAGATAGAGATAGATATAGACATAGAGATAGGGATTGAGGTAGGGATAGATATAGATATGGAGATAGAAATGGAGATGGATATGGAGATGGAGATGGAGATGGGGATGGATATGGAGATAGAGATAGAGATAGAGATAGAGATAGAGATAGAGAAAGAGAAAGAGATAGGATAGAGATAGGATAGAGATAGGATAGAGATAGGATAGAGATGCAGATAGAGATAGAGATAGAAATAGAGATAGATATAGAGAAAGAGATAGAGATAGAGATATAGAGATAAAGATATATAGAGAGAGAGAAAAGAAAGAGAGCCATAGGTTTGTTCTTTCTTATTCCTTTAAAGAAGCTGGAGAGGAAATTCGACCAAAAAAAAACAAACAACGGTACCTCAATAAATAGGAGCTTCAATGCTGCAATGTGTCCACTACGAATGCAGTTGGCACCTATTCTGAAAACACCTGGAAGCATGTTCGCGTGTCTAGCCCATTTCTTCCGGCCCAGACAATACATCCTGTGGCAGGCCAACGAAATGAATGATAGACGCCAACGCAATGGTCTGGAAGAAGGCTGGTTGGATAGTTGAGCTTTAGGGCGCATCGACCAGGTTTGGCCGTTTAGCGCCCATTCGGGAGGAAGGAAACGGGAACGCTGGCAGAGTGTGAACGGATGAAGAGACAGTGAAGGAGCAGAGTAATTGATAGGGGAAAGATAAGTGGAGAGCAGTGAAGGGTGCGATGAAGTGAGCACGGTAGCGGGAGCGAGTGATATGGAGAGGAGGAGAGTGAGGCAGAGTAGAGAGAGTGAGAGGAAGGAGAGTGAGAGGAAAGAGAGTGAGGGAGAGGGGAGAGGGGAGAGAGAAGAGGGGAGATAGAGAGTGAGATGGAGAGAGGAGGGGGAGATAGAGAGTGAGAGGGAGAGAGGAGAGGGGAGAGAGGGAGAGAGGGAGAGAGGGAGAGAGGGAGAGAGGGAGAGGGGGAGAGAGGGAGAGAGGGAGAGAGGGAGAGGGAGTGCGGAATAGTGAGGAATCTAATGAGAGAGGGAAAGAAGGAGAGGTAGGGGTGAGAGGAAGAGAGGGAGAGAGGGGTGGATAGAGGATGGGTAGAGCGTCCGGGCCGGAGTCGGCACGTGCTGGGTCGATGCGTGGGTCGACAGGGCGACTGTTTGATGTTCGAGCTCGCAGTTCTGAGACACGTGGCATGCTCGGGAATGCGGGCCCGGCTATCATAACCACTGCAGACATCCTCAGCATAGTTGCGCCTAGCGCTTGACACGTGGCAAATTGATGAGCTAAGCGCCAACATTTATACACACTTCTAGAAAAGTTGGCATAGTTTGCAGAAGCTGGTTTCAACCAGTGCTATGATAGCACTGCTATCATAAGAATTGCAAACGCGGGAGGGTGATTGCCTACAAAATCGGTGTCTCAATAAGCTGATGCAGATGGGCGGAAAGCGGTGCTGCCAATTGTGCATCATTGGAAGCACGAAGCAAGAAAGTTGGAGCTGTCATCAAGAAACTTGGCGCCGCAGCTGCTATTACCTGATGTGAACGTGTGCAAATGCATTTTTCTACACGATCGTAGAGCAGCACAATAATATGAAAGCTAGATCTCGCCTTCTGAATTTCCGTGACGTCAGAGTTTGCAGGCATGTCAATCGCAGCGCGATTACAAGACCATTCAGAGCAGCCTAGATGGTTACATTCCAAAATATTCCAGTCGAGCGCATGGAGGTGAACACCAAGCAACCTCAGTTAGTTATTGTGGTTTAGGGGCTCATCGACTGCATAGGTCATATAGCGTCCATCCACGCACTAAGCAACCACTGGGGCGTCGGTAACTCAGTGGCTAGGATAGACGTTTGGCATGTCCGAGATGCGCGGTTCGATTCCCAGCGGTGCCCGCCCTTCATGACAGGGTGAGGACAGGCGATGCCACATGGCCTGAGCTGCTGGGTGCGTTGCAAAGCCACAACCAAGACCAGCGGAGCAATCCCCGTCCAGAATACTAGCTTTTTATATCGACCATTCGTAGTGACCCATTGAGCACGACAGCTGCTTTAAAAGTTGTTTAAAAGTTTTTTTTAATCGACAATGGGCTGTAATAGCCACGAGTTTGTTGTGGATGGCCCGAATATGCGTCTTTGTCTTTGTCTTCGACAGCTCGTTTGTTGACATTAACCTGTCCCGTGTCAATACGGCCGCTGCAGACGGTCACAGTTGGAATAGTTCCTGGCTGCGCTTCTGCTGTCGGACACGCTGGCTGGCGCTGCCGCGTGAGTACACGGCGGGCCCGGAGCCGGTCTGAATGGCTGGGCAGGGGGGGCGGCCCGACCCCGCCGAAATTCGGCCAGATCGGGTGACGGCGCCGCACACAGGCGGCGGGCGCAGACTGGTCGTTACGTGACGTGACGTGACGTGACATGACGTGGTGGTGTGATGTGGCGTGACGTGACGTGACGTGACACGACATGACGTCACGTGGTGATGTGATGTGACGTGACACGACATGACGTGACGTGGTGATGTGACGTGACATGACATGACATGACGTGAAGTGACGTGACGTGACGTGACATGACATGACATGACGTGACGTGACGTGACGTGACGTGCCATGACGTGCCATGACATGACATGACATGACATGACATGACATGACGTGACGTGACGTGACGTGACGTAACGTGACGTGACGTGGTGTGACACGACTCGACATGACATGACGTGACACATGACATGACATGACATGACATGACATGACATGACGTGACATGACGTGACGTGACATGACATGACGTGACGTGACGTGACGTGACGTCCGCGGTGGTCGTGTCCGGAGTCGGCGCGTCGCTGTGCCGCAACACCACCACCCGGCACACCGCGCGAGCGATCTTCGTGCTGGCGGCGCCCGGCACAGACTGAGCTCGTGCTGGTGCCGTGCGAGCTGCGAGCGCTGCCTCCTGGCTCGTGAGCACCCTCGTGGTGTCGTGGGTGCCGGGCCAGTGGCGCTGGTGTTGCTATTATTGGAGTTTAGGGGCGCATCGACTGCGTCGGTCTTAGTTAGTTATTTGGGTTTTAGGGCGCATCAACTGCAGTGGTTATACAGCGCCAATTGACTGCGTCGGTCATGTAGCGCCCAATGGCGCTGGTGGATGGTGGAACTGGTGCAGCTTGATTTGTGGATGTTGCAGGTGATGTTGCAGGTGATGTTGCAGGTGATGTTGCAGGTGATGTAGGTGACGGGCGCGGCAGCGCTGCAGGGCACTGCGGCATTGCCTTTGGTGTCCGCTGGGTGGGTTTGTGTGCGCAGCTCACTTTGAATAAACATCGAGCAAGTGCTACCTGCCAATTTTGTCGTTTCATGTTCCGACACCTGTAGGCTGGGCCAATTCGCCTCAATGGCTGATTTGACTTCCCAATTTATTGTGAACTTGAATTGGACCTAATAGAGCTGCTCTCGTCCACACTGGCGTTGGGTAGGGTCGTAATTGATGCCGGAATCCCTCCCCCACCTCCAACATCGATGTTTTAAAATTCCACCTGCGGAGTTGCGAAATATTAGAAACGGCTTCCAGTAGCTTTGCAATTTCATGTTGTGCCTTCGAGCGTTGCAAGGACAGGACAGACCCGAAATGCTTAGGCATTACAAAGAAAGAAGGAGCCCAAAATATCTAAGTCCATGCACATGTCCATTATCCACACATACATCAGTGTCGCCACAGTGGAGGACGGGACGACCACCCACCGCCCACCACCCACCACCCACCACCCACAACCCACCACCCACCACCCACCACCACCACTACACCCCACAACCCCCTACAACCCTACTAAACCCTACATACACCTATGCCCAAACCCACAACCTGCAACCCACCGCCCCACAACCGCACTTCCCGTACATCCCCCACCACATACACCCCACACTCTCACTCTTCATTTTTTATTCTGTATTGACCACTTTTTACCTTTTCTTTTTTTTACCTATTGACGCGATTCGCATAGCCACAAGTCAATTGGATGACCTCAATACAGTCTGTCTGTCTGTCCATCCCTATTGGGGCCTCCCTATACCTAAGTCCGTGGAGACGCCAATGCCGGTGCACACCGCACGCCTGACCTGGCCCTGTTGGGGGTGTGGGGGGGGGAGCTGATCAGCAGCTGACGAGCTCGCCTGATTGCCGCGACAAGAAATAGCAGCACGTGTTGGCCAAACACTTTGATCGTCGTAAACTCTCCAGTGTAAGTGCGGGCTGCCGCGCGCCGCTTACGCCACTCGCGCCGCTTACGCCGCTCACGCCCCACTTCCGTGCGGTGCGGTGCGGTGGCGAGGGGCGGGGAGGGGGCGGGGAGGGGCGCCCAGTTCGCCTTGTGTGGCCAACTGGAGCGGATCGGCCCCGGCCCCGGCCGAGGTCGGCACTGGCCCGTGTAACCCGACCCCCAGCATTGCACAGGCAGTCAGCCGCCGCCCCCCCCCCCCCACCCGCTTACCGACAGACCGACAGACCCCCCCCCACACCCGCCTGCCGACAGACCCCCCCCCCCCCACACACACACCAGCCGGGCAGCACGTGCGACGCAGTCGGACCACCGACGCCACTCGGCCAGGCCGTGCCGTGTTGTGACGTCATTGTGACGTCACACGTCCCCACCCGGCCCGACCTGCGATGTGACGTCATTAGGTGGCGACAGGCTGGCAAATTGCGTCACTCGACACGCTGAGCGGAGCGCATTGATGGTGGCTCTGCTGTCCGCTGGGTGCCGAGCGGGGAGACAGGGCTGGTGGTGGGTCGCCACTTCGCACGCAGCGTTATGAGCGATTTCAATTCCCATTCCAATTCCCATTCCAATTCCACGCAGCGCCGACGACGCTGCGCACAGCACAGGTGCTTCAATGCTTCAGTGTGTCCACTACACCCGCAGTTGACGGCTATTTTTAAAACACTGGGAGGCATGTTCGCGTGTCTAGCCCATTTCTTCCGGCCCATTTCTACATCCTGTGGCAGGACAACGAGGTGAATGATAGACGACAGCGCAATGGTCTGCTGGAAGAAGGTTGGTTGGATGTTTGCCTCCACGCCGCTAGTGCCGGAGCGTGCGCCGGATCGGTCGCAGGCCGTTCAGTCACAGAACCGTCGGCCAGTCACGTGCGCGCCCGGCCGCCATTCAGCGCGCAGTCGCCGCCGGCGCATCACCCCCCACGCCCCCCCCCCCACCCCACCACGTTCACAGAGGCGACACGCCACCGCGACTGACCAGGCGGCGGCGGCGGCACGACGGCGCCCACACACACGGCACGGCGGCTGGGCAGTGCGGTGGCGCGCGCGCCGTCGCAGTGCGACGCGCCGAGACTGCGCTCGCTCGGCCGGCGGCTGAAGCAGGCGGCCGGCGTCGGCATGATCCGGCCCGGCGGCCGCGCTAATTTGACGCGCCGCGCCGCGCCCGCCGCAGCTGTGCCGACGCCGGCGCCCGCGAGCGCCGCAGCCGACGGGGCGCCGACGGGGCGGAACGGCGCGCTGTCGCTCGGCGCGCGCCCCGGCGGACGACGCGTGGCGACCCGCGCACAGGTCTGGCCGGGCTGAGCGACGGCATCCGGAGGATCGGGGCTTCGGAGCGACTGGCTCGGGGGATTCGGAGTTAGTTGGTTAGCTAGCTGGCTTGTATGGTGCCTCGACCAGCGGATTCGGGGGATTAGGGTCTGGCAGTGACTGGCCTGACCTGTGAGTGCTGAGGTCGAAGTCGAGTCGCGGGGCTGGGCTTACGGGATTTGGAGGATCGGGGCCTGGGAGTGGATGGTTTGCCTTGCGAGTGCTGGGGTCACGACTAAATCGTGGGACTGCGCTCCTGCACATGGAGAGCAAGGATTATTATGGACGCACCAGATGCTGTAAATTAGCGTTGATGCATGTAAATGACGCCTGATAATGCAGGTAAACATTTAGTAAAACGAAGGCAGTTCGCTGTGGGCGGTGTAAGTGCCGGGCGTTCATTGTTGATCGAAGTGCTCGGGCTGAGCCATTGACAAGAGAAGTGGAGGCGCACAATTAGTGAGACTCATTTTACGTATGGTTAGTGCAGCGGTTCAGACAAAGAGGGTTAACGGAGGAGTTAGTAATGGCGGGTCTCAGAATAGGGGTGCAGAGTGAAGGGCGTGTCAAATCGTGCTTTCGGTGTGCACAGCTTCCTTGGTAACATATTGAACAGTTGGCGCAGCATCCCCAGTCTGTGAAGCTAAGCTAGCAGTTGTTTGTACGAGCGGGTTTTATGTATGATAACACCGTTCGGCATATTACAAAGCAAATAAGCTCGAATGAATGGCTGTGCTGTCATGCATGGGCGTGCAATCATTCGTGAGGTCTGAATACCATATTGATATACGATTATTGTTAACTCACGATCTTTAGATGCATGCTTGACAGCACCATAATTGTTGAAGAGATGAAACAGGGAGATTAGAGATGAGACGGGTACAGTATGCACTAATGGGCGATAACTTGAGAGCGGGCACCAGCTAGTGAACTCACCAAGTCCAATATCCGTCCCGAACTGATCAATATTAATCGTATGAATCCCACCCCGGGCCGGACGTTTTGTTCCACCGCACAATGGTTCTCGGGTACGCTGACCTTGCCACTGGCGGATCCAGATAACCCGATTTGGGAGGCAACTTGAACTTTTCTCCGATTTCGAAAAACTCATCGGATTTGAACAGCTGACATACGGTGGGTCGTTTTAGGGCAGCATTGTCTCATACAATTTTCCTAGATTTCAAGAAAATGTAATTTGAGTGCAAAAGTACGGAACATCAGCCATTTGGGGATGGGCATGGTCTTTCCCTAGATCCGTCAGTGGAACTTCTCCACACAACAGTCCTCTGGTAGACCACCCTCCCTCCATACAGTGATCTTCTGGTGCACCGACCTTCCTCGTCAAACGAGTTGGCCAGAAGGTTCCGGTTCCCCCACCTGTCGACTATTTTCGAGACGGATGTAATATATACAAAAATTGGACGCTTTTTATGTTGGACCCGGAAAAGTCCTGACGTGCACCGCAAGTTTCTACACACCCCAAAACAAAACGGCGTCGTGTAGCCACCCCTATTATTAGCCTCTCAGAGCGATGGGTCGGCCACGATTTTGGTCCAGCGTTCCTGCAGCTTTGTCCGAATGCCGACCCTGTTGTCTCCACCATCTCCGGTGGTGCTGTGGAGCTCGTCCTTCCCCGTGCACACCGCCGTACCCCCGGCCACCGGCCATCGTCGACTTGTTGTTCATTGGGTGGTTCACGACGCGCTTTCTGCACATTCACGGCTAATGGCGCCGGCCACACCGTTTCGCCGGCGGGCCGCGGGATTGGGAAATGTGCCGAGCGGCGCCAGTGTCGAACCCGGGACCTCTGGTACCCAGAGCCCGACCGGCCACCGTCGACCCGCTCCGCCGGTCGCCCTGCCGCACTGCGGTACTCCCAGACGAGACGACCCGTCTGCGGCTCACCGCCTGGGGCGACGTCGGCCGTGCACGCGCCAGGCGGCGGCGTCTCGGCACGCCGACGCTGATCTCTTGCGACGGGGCGGCAGCCGGATCTCGCCCACCGTCGACGACGTCTGACGCACCGTCGACGACGTCTGACGCACCGTCGGCGACGTCTGACGCACCGTCGGCGACGTCTGACGCACCGTCGACGATGCCTGACGCACCGTCGACGACGTCTGACGCACCGTCGACGATGTCTGACGCACCGTCGGCGACGTCTGACGCACCGTCGGCGACGTCTGACGCACCGTCGGCGATGTCTGACGCACCGTCGGCGACGTCTGACGCACCGTCGGCGACGTCTGACGCACCGTCGGCGACGTCTGACGCACCTCGACGCACCGTCGACGCGACGTCTGACGCACCGTCGACGACGTCTGACGCACCGTCGACGACGTCTGACGCACCGTCGGCGACGTCTGACGCACCGTCGGACGCACCGTCGACGACGTCTGACGCACCGTCGACGACGTCTGACGCACCGTCGACGACGTCTGACGCACCGTCGACGACGTCTGACGCACCGTCGACGACGACTGACGCACCGTCGACGACGCCTGACGCACCGTCGACGACGTCTGACGCACCGTCGACGACGACTGACGCACTGTCGACGGTGCGTCAGACGTCGCCGACGGCACCTCGGCGACGTTGACGCACCGTTTGCGACGTCTGACGCACCGTCGGCGACGTCTGACGCACCGTCGACGACGTCTGACGCACCGTCGGCGATGTCTGACGCACCGTCGGCGATGTCTGACGCACCGACCGACGGCCGACAGTCCAGTTACGGCGAGCGCAGCGCGGCGGAGCGAGCGCGGCTGCCCGTTTTTCTGCGATTTGCCGACGACAAAGAGCAGAGCGCGCTCGTACAGCACGGCTCGGCGATGCCGATGACGAAGGCGTGGCCGGCCGATCAGGAAAGACGGTGGGGCTGATGGAGTAGTCCAATGACGCTGGCGGCAAGTGTCGGGTGTCCAATGACGCTGGCGACTCAGTATCAGGTGTCGAGGAGGTCGCTATTCTCTTCACGCCTCAGCTTACAACCAGCTTAAGAGTTTACGTCATCGATAATTATCGATGACGTAAACCAATTATAATTTGTGCTGATGTTGGAAAACAAAAGGTAGCCGCTGTTACTGATATCGGGCGTATTACCATCAACTCGACGCCGACCAAGGGCGGATCCAGAAACCTGGCTTGGCAGGCAATACAAAAAAATCGCTCCTGAAAATTCATTAGACTTTTGAATAGCTAATATTCGTCGGGTTCGTTCAAGACGATACTTATCTAATTAGCATGTTCTTAATTTCGGGAACATACGATTTCAGCACAAAACGTCGATAAACGTCTGCCCCTTGGGCGGGGAGGGCACGGCCCCTTTGTCTCCTCCTCCTTGCATCCACCCCTGGTGTCGATTACTCTAATCAATCATAAATCCCCGGGAAAAGGACGCCGGCGTCACGATCCCTATCACGCTCAACACGTGCCGGTTCCAGATCTGCCGACACGTGAAGTCGTGATTGTGATGTGATTGCATCACGTGATCTAGCCCGCCTGAGGGCACCAACAGGGGAGTGGGCCGAGCACAGTGGGTTCGGCAGCCTTTCCCGGCGCTTGAAATCGCTCCGGAACGGAACTCCGCCGTCCCACCGCTGCGGGGCCCTCGGTTGGTGCTGAGGACCGATCCAGAACTCCGCCGACCCACCGCTGCGGGGCTATCGGCCAGGCTGGGAACGGCTCAGGAACTCCGCCGTTCCACCGCTGCAGGTCTGCCGGTTTGGGCTGAGGACCGATCCAGAACTCCGCCAACCCGCCGCTGCGGGGCTGTCGGCCGGGCTGGGAACGGCTCCAGAACTCCACCGACCCACCGTTGCAGGGCCGCCGGCCGGCTGGAGGCCCAGACCCCCCACCGCTGCGGGCCCTGGTTGGTGCTGAGGACCGATCCAGAACTCCGCCAACCCGCCGCTGCAGGTCTGCCGGTTTGGGCTGAGAACGGCTCCAGAACTCCACCGACCCACCGTTGCAGGGCCGCCGGCCGGCGCCGGAAGCGCTCTCGGCGGCAACTCGCGGCTCCGCGTGGCTCCCAGCCGGAAAGGCGGCAGCGATAGCGCAGTGACGCGGTGGATCTGCCGCGCGCCGTGGCCGGTCGGCACCGGGACACCGACGGCGACACGGCTGGTCACGTGGTCGGTCGGCACCGGGACACCGACGGCGACACGGCTGGTCACGTGGTCGGTCCGCACCGGGACACCGACGGCGACACGGCTGGTCACGTGGCCGGTCCGCACCTGGACACCGACGGCGACACGGCTGGTCACGTGGTCGGTCCGCACCGGGACACCGACGGCGACACGGCTGGTCACGTGGTCGGTCCGCACCGGGACACCGACGGCGACACGGCTGGTCACGTGGTCGGTCCGCACCGGGACACCGACGGCGACACGGCTGGTCACGTGGTCGGTCGGCACCGGGACACCGACGGCGACACGGCTGGCCACGTGGTCGGTCCGCACCGGGACACCGACGGCGACACGGCTGGCCACGTGGTCGGTCCGCACCGGGAAACCGACGGCGACACGGCTGGTCACGTGGTCGGTCCGCACCGGGACACCGACGGCGACACGGCTGGTCACGTGGCCGGGCCGCACCGGGACACCGACGGCGACACGGCTGGTCACGTGGTCGGTCCGCACCGGGACACCGACGGCGACACGGCTGGTCACGTGGGGCCGGGCCGCCGCCGCGGCCATTCTCCACCGACACGCAGCCGACGCCACGCTCACGCTGCAAACGAACCCAGCACTTCAACTCCAGCAGTTGCTCCGTTCAAAATCGATCAGCCGGACACATCCTGCGCAAGGCCCGGTCCCGCCGCCGGCAGGCGGACCCCGCCACCAGCGGGCGGGTCCCACCACGACGGCACCGCCTGCGCGCCCACGGAGCGCTTTACGGCGCAACTTCCGACGGACAAATGGAATTGAACTCTGTTGCCGGGAGCCAACTTCGCGGCGACACTCGGACAAGTTCGCCTCGGACGAGCGGCTGGCTCTTCTCGCCGCCGCGTAGCAGCTCGTGGCGAGGGTCGAGGTCGGAGTGGCCGCGCCGGCCGGCCGGCTCAGTCGGCGGCCAACTGGTCGTCTCCCGACGGCACCTCCGAGTCGCGGCGGGTCGCCGCCGCGGTTGCCCGACCCGGGCGTGGTATATTTAGCGGTGGGCGCTCGCTCGAAGCCCGGTGAAGGCTCACGCGGCTCGCTGCCGTGGCGAGTGGCGCTCGGAGCGCTCCTCGGCGGCGGCGGCGGCGGCGGCGGCGGCGGCGGCGGCGGTCCATTACGGAAGAGACGCAGGGAACGAGTAGCCTAGGGGTAAGTTGCTCGTCTCACAATCGAAAGGTTGTGGGCTCGAGTCTCACCTGTCGCTACTCTACGCCCGTGGCCAATCGGGGTGAGAGATTGGCAACTTCGCATGACTCAACGATCGATGTGTCGTAAAACCAATAACCTACGGAAGAGACGCAGAATTGCCGCCCGTGGTAAGCTTCAGGAATTTGTAGACAGAGCGATCGATAGCAAGTTGTTCAATGTCCAAGAATGAAGAGGTCAGGCGACGGATTCTAACTGGATTATCTGGCCGTGGTGACAGCCTGGGCTTCAATTTTCAAGCGTGTTTTGGGCATTGGTACATTTTAACAGCGCTTTACGACCTGTACAACTTAACACTTTTCACCCTGCGCATGTGTTGCAAGCACTCAGTAGAAGCAGGCCAAGTCCAACTGCGATGTGGAGTTGGCTAGTCATCACGACCTGACCAGCTGACCTGACCTGGCGAGCTAGTCATCACGACCTGACCAGCTGACCTGACCTGGCGAGCTAGTCATCACGACCTGACCAGCTGACCTGACCTGGCGAGCTAGTCATCACGACCTGGCCAGCTGACGTGACCTGGCGAGCTAGTCATCACGACCTGACCAGCTGACCTGACCTGGCGAGCTAGTCATGACGACCTGACCAGCTGACCTGACCTGGCGAGCTAGTCATCACGACCTGACCAGCTGACCTGACCTGGCCAGCTGACCTGACCTGGCGAGGTAATCATCACAACCTGGCCGCAGCGCGGGGAAGTCACGCCGGATCGGGCGGCGATGGTGGCGGCGAGAGGCTCCGACAGCCGCCGCGGCATCACGCACCGCCCGGCCAGGCTCAGCTGCCCACCGCAGGCCGATAAGCCCCCCACCCCCATCGTACGGCAGAACGGGCTTCCATGACTGGACCGCGTTTTGCGCAGCCGGCCGCTAGCCGCTGCTGCGGTCCGGCTGCTGCCGGACCCGCTGTCCGGCGGTTACTGGACCCACCGTCAGGCTGCCGGACCCGAGGTCAGGCCGCCGCTGGACCAGCCGTCCGGCTGCCGCTGGACCCAACGTCCTGCTGCCGCTGGATCCGCTGTCAGGCTGCCGCTGGACCAGCCGTCCGGCTGCCGCTGGACCAGCGCCTGCCTGCCGCTGGACCCAACGTCCTGCTGCCGCTGGATCCGCTGCAGCTGGGCCGCTGCTAGATCCGCTGTCACGGCTGCCGCTGGACCGGCGGTACGGCCGCCACGGTCAACACAGCGATTCGTCAGGGTGACGGTGGTCGAAGGGGAGGCCGCCGATGTAGGTCGAAGAAAGCGGACCATCACTGGATTGACGAAAAACACATTCGCTTTGCTGACATTTGTCGAAGCGACGGGCATGCTCGTGATTTTCCATGTGCAACAGCAAAAACACGCCTTCATTGCTCTCGTATGGGGAGGGCATGCAGATACAGAGCATTTGGACAAACTAAATATTTGGTAAGACGTGTGACCTTCAAAAGTAAACATAGACGCCACCGCGCCACGCGTCGACCAGCATGGCGGCTGTCGTGGCAACGGCTGTCGGCACTGTCGATAGTGCTCACAGCTCTCGTTGATGGTTTACTCAGCACGGCGGCAGCTGTGAGTGCTATCGATAGCGCTAACAGCCCTCGTTCATGGCTTACTCAGCACGGCGGCAGCTGTGAGTGCTATCGATAGCGCTAACAGCCCTCGTTCATGGCTTACTCAGCACGGCGGCAGCTGTGAGTGCTATCGATAGCGCTAACAGCCCTCGTTCATGGCTTACTCAGCACGGCGGCAGCTGTGAGTGCTATCGATAGCGCTAACAGCCCTCGTTCATGGTTTACTCAGCACGGCGGCAGCTGTGAGTGCTAACGATAGTGTTCACGGCTCTCACTGATGCTCACGGCCCGTTGATGCTCACAGCTATCGATAGTGCTCACAACCCTCGTTCATGGTTTACTCAGCACGACAGCTGTCGTGAGTGCTATCGATGGTGTTCACAGCTCTCGTTGATGGCTTACTCGGCACGACAGCTGTCGTGAGTACTGTCGACAGTGTTCCCAGCTCCCCAGGTGAGAGGAAACACTAGTAGCAAACAAAACTGACCAGCACCCTCGACCCGCTGTGTGACTTTTCATCAGAGCCCGAGGGGCACAGGCGAGCAGGCATTTACTTCGGCTGCGTAGAAGAAGAAACACAGGTCACCCAGTTTGTGAACATGGTCTATCACGAGGAAAGTGAAACGCCTGGTGAGTTGTTTTTTTGTGTTGTAAAAGATCCCACGCATTGCGGTAACGACGTCCAAGACGCACGAGTCGCTTACAGTCCCTGAAAAAATATACCGCGCACGTGTCCGTCGAGCCGGCGACAGACCACGTGCCGCACGAGCCGCACATATCGCACAGCAGGCTGCTGGTACACGTGTCCGAGAGGTGGGACCGGCAGCGCACGGTACCGGGCCCATTTCGTTAAAGCGACGGGAATTTTGCTGCGTAGAGTTGGTCGGTTAGTTGGTTAGTTATTTGGGCTTGAGTGCACTACGACTTCATTGATGGCATAGCCCACATTCCGAGTTGTTTGCCAAGCGCACAATTTGCTTCCCGATAACTCTGCAGTCGGATAATCTAGAATAATGGCATTGCCAACAAAATATAGGTTAATATAATGCAGGATGTGTCCTTTGTGGTCCACAAGAATACACTTGTAATTGCTTTGGCACACGCATCACATCTCCACGGTGGGAACTAATCACGCTTCAGCACTCATTTGCGTGCTTTCCATCATTTTGACAATGATATTTTCCCTCGCATCCTTAAATCTTAAAATTACAAAATTATCGCGAGTCTCAAGGTAGAAAGGTGTTGCAGTAGCAATTGCAGGCAACGGCGCACACAAGCGTGCCGTAAGCCTTGTTGACAATGTCATCAGTACGAATGTCGGTATCCGCATCATCCGTGTAGCCATCCGTTTAGGCGTGCCGTTTCAGATCCCTATAGGTCGGTCACTGCCCCACCACTGGCTGATTTGGCGCAAATAACTTGCGTTGTTTGCGTTAGCCCCACCAAGGCTGATCGTGCTCTCTGGACGTGGGACACGTGGGTGGCCCCCACCAACCAACTCGCCAGCACTCATTGCCTTCATTCCCCACCAACAATTCGCAAACGTCTCCACTCGTGCCTCGTGCTTTCCGTAATTAGAGTGAAAGCCAACGGAGCTCCGACTAAAATACCAGACGACCAGGCGGCTAATACATGCATTCCGCCCTCGCCCCCCCCCCCCCCCCACATCCAATCGATTTCGGAACACGCCATCCGTGGATCGGCACGTGCCGACAGCGCTGCACGTGGCCGTTCACGACACACCTCGGCGTATGTCTACGTCACGCCTCGGCGTATGCTTGCCACAGACCCACGTGTGCCACGCACCTTGGCGTAAGTGTGCCACACATTTCGCGTACGCTCACCACACGTCTGGCATATGTTTACCACACGCCTGGCGTATGTTTACCACCCATCTTGGCGCATGCTTACCACACTTGTGTTGCTTGCGTTGCTACGCGCCTTGGCCTGCCACACACCTTGGCGTATGTATACCACACACCTTGGCTTGTGTTGCTACGCGCCTTGGCGTATGCCTGCCACACACCTCGACTTACGTCTGCCACACACCTTGGCGCATGTCTGCGGCACACATTGGCGTATATCCACCACACACCTTGGCGTATATGTCCCACACACATAGGCGCACACTTAGGATACGCCTCGGTGGTGGTTTCCAAACTAGACGGGTTCGTGGGGGTGGGGTGGGGTGTGATGGGGTGGGGTGGGTGGGTAGGTCTCGTTAGGCTGCCGTTGTTAGATTAGGTCTCGTTAGATCGTTGGGTCTCGTCAGATTGCCAGTGTTAGTTAGTTAGTTAGTTATTGGTTTTACGACACATCGACCGCCGAGTCATGTAGCGTCGCCAATCTCTCACGCCGATTGGTCGCGGGCGGAGAGTAGCCACAGGCGAGACTCGAACCCACAACCTTTCGATTGTGAGACGAGCAACTTACCCCTAGGCTACTCGTCCCCATATTGCCAGTGTCGTCTGTCTGCGTTGCACCACGTTGAATAGGTGCGAGCGGCGGTGCCGCCGTGTGCCCAGCGACGTCACCTAGGAGGCAATGACGTCACTTGGAGGTAGCGACGTCACCGCTCCATCATCGCCCACCCTGCCTGTACCCCCCCCGGCACAGGGACAGTGCGCACCGGCGCAGATTTTGTTCAGCCGGTGTAGTATCCCAAGGGGGACGGGATGACCGAGTGGTGAAGGTGTTGAGCTCTGGGTGCCAATAGCCCCGGGTTCAACGCTCGCTCCGCTCCGGGCACTTCCCAATCCCGCGGCCCTGCGGCGAAACAGTGCGAGCGGCGTCATCGGCCGCGATCGCGCATGACGTGCGTCGAGAGCCGTCTAATGCGCAAGCAATATCTCGAGACCGGACACGGCCGCCGGCGCCGATCTCGCGCGGCCGTTGCGGTGTCCCACGGCTGGACACGGCCGCCGCAGCGTGCCGTCTCGGCCCGGGGTGTTCCCGTGCCGCCGCAGTGTGCCGTCTCGGCCCGGGGTCGGTTGGCGCGCGTTCCCGGCGGTGTGCAGGCTGTCACGCGGTAACGAGCCGGCCCGATCTTCCCGCCGATAGGGCGGCCGCCGCGGCCGCACGGCTGACCTCGAACCACCTCTATCCGGCGGCTCGACCACCTCTGGTCGGCAGCTCACGACGAACACAGGCCGGAGGAGTGCCGTCGGAGTGGTGCCGTCGGAGTGGTGCCGTCGGAGGAGTGCCGTCGAAGGAGTGTCGTCGGAGGAGTGCCGTCGGAAGAGTGCCGTCAGAGTGGTGCCGTCGGAGGAGTGCTGGCGGAAGAGTCCCGTCAGAGGAGTGCCGTCGGAGGAGGAGGAGGAGCCTACTGTCATCGGCGTGATGGGGTGGGTGGGGGATCTCTGGACGGCGCGAGTATTTTCGCCAGTGGTTCACCTCGAGTGGAAGCGTCACCCCACATTGGGAGCTCCGACAGCGGGCCGCTATCGTGCATGGGCTCCCTGGTGAGGAGGGGTCCATTGGTTCCCGAAGGCACATTTTAGCTGTGGAGGTGGTGGTGTGTGGGGGGGGGGTAGAGATCGCACGCTACCGCACGGTTCGAGCGCACTCGATCACAGTTAGCGACCAGTGCCGAGGCAGAGTGATCACTCGATCACAGTTGGCGACCAGTGCCGAGGCAGAGTGATCGCGGTTGCATCAGCCTCGCCAGCCGGTCGAAATGACGTGGCATTTGGGCGACATTTGACCATTGACGGCCACCGTGTCCTGCCGACATAATGATTACCTTATCGGGAAGGCGGCAGCGGCAGCTGCGAAAATCGTGCCGCGTGGGCCTTGGGCCGCCGAGCTGCGCCGGACACGTGCGGAAGTGGGCCTCGGCTCAGACGTGGCACGAGCCAGACTGTTGACGAGATTCCGCCGCGCACAGCCGCCCGCGCTGTGACATCACGATCGGCGGCCGCCACCGAAGCCCAATGTCGGCAAATTCGACGCCGGCCGGAACCGAACCGGCGACCCTCCGGTCGCCCACGCCCGACACCGCCCGGCCGCGTGTGCAGAACCGATCGCACCGGCCGAACAGGGGGGGGGGGCAACCCTCTCGCCGACAGTGCACCCGAACGGCTGACAGCATCCACCGGCACCCCTGCGCGGCACCGATCGAAACGACGGCCGAAACTCGGCTGGACGTGGAGCCGGCGGGGGGTGGGGGGGCGCCGCCGGCGGACTCACCGCGTTCGTGGTGGTGATGCTGGCCGTGGCGGAGACGACGCGCGGCGCGTCGGCGGCGCCATTCTCGGCGGCGCCGTTCGTGTCGGCGGCGCCGCCGTCCGAGTAGAGCTTCTGCCGGCTGGCCAGCCGGTCCATGCTGGCCAGCCGGTACGACGGGCCCTGGTAGCCGGCGGTGGCGCGGTCGGCGCCCGAGAAGCTGGCGCCGCCGTAGCGCGGCAGGCCCGAGAACTTGCGCACCGACGCGCCGCCGTCCTCCGTCTTCGTGCGGTCGGCGAACTCGACGCGCCGCGCGCGCCGGTCGCCCTCCTCGGCGGCGGCGGCCGCCGACGCCGCCGACGCCGCCCTGAACGTCGAGAACGACGACTTGAAGGCGGCGGACGCGCCGCTCGCCGGCGCCGCCGTCGTCGTCGTCGTCGCCGTCTTGGTGTCCTCGCTCATGGCGGCGGCGGCGCGGTCACGTGACGCGCCCGCGCTGCGCGGCCGGTCGCCGCCGCGATCACTGGCGGTGGCGGCACTGGTGCGCGCCCGGCCGCACGCTCCCGACCGGCACCGTCCGACTATGACTCAGCTGGCGGCGCTCGCTTCCAGTCGCCGGGATCGATCCGCCGCGACGCTGCTGACACCTGTCGGCCGCCCGCCGAACTGCCGCGGCCGCTCCCCAGTTCAAAATGCCGGGCGGGAGACCGGGAACCGGTGTGGGCAATTTCCTCCTTGTTGGCACGGTAAAGATCCATCGGTGCTCCTCGATAAGAGTAAGCGAAAGCCGGCACCCCGGCAAAATCAACTCGGCACCCTCAAAATACCCCACCCCCACCAAACCACAAATTATGTTCTGCTAAAGTAAAAATGAAAACCAGTCGGACAGTCAGGGAGGCGTCCTCCACCCAGCCCCCTCCTTCTGCATGCAACAAGTTCACACAAAATATAACGTAAAATTCCCTTAACGTAAATGTCCACTTGACCGCACCTTGATCGCAAATACTCGCTTTTATAAATATACATGTAACGTGTTCAATTACAGGCAGCGCAAATCACTTTTATGGTCCGGCACGACTAAAATAATCACTCCCCCCCCCCCCTCCACCGGTAGCCGATTCCGTGTGCGCTCGGGGACACCCGGACGTTGGGTTAGGTTAGGAAAGCAAAAGATCTTTCTTCACGGTCTATTCGGCGTCAGAAAGATGCGTCCCAGTCAGCAGTTGGAAGCCGGGCGGACGGCCAGGAATCTGTCGGACACCTCGTTGATGACGTTGCACCCGAGTACACTGTATGGCACTGTAGTCGCATGCTACGACTCACAGTTTTTATGTCGACATGCACGGTGTATTGGTCTTTTGCTTATGTGGCTTCACCTGTTACTGGACGATTTTTCCAGTTGGCGAGGATGCTAAATAAACATAAACATACACGTCGTCAAACAAAAATCAGAATGATTGAGGTCTGAAAATATAGTGGACGAAATCCTATTAAGTTATTGGTTGGTGGGGGGTTACAGTACACTTCGGCCCCGTAATGTTTTTAAAAAATCGGCACCCCTACCTAATGCATTCTATCCCTGATGCAGGGGCGGCGTCGAGTATGAAAAACTAGGTAAACAGCATAGAATGAGTAGCTCCACTTGAATAATATACAGGCTTCAATGAATTTTGCCTCTTCACTTCCCAGGAAACGACGAAACAGACCAATTAACAAAATCATCATTACAGCTACCAAACATTACAGAAGCTCCAAAACATTTTGAGGGCATTCAATCATCAATGCAACAGAGCATTCGGCAATTTTTGAACCAACAATGAACTGAAAGCACAAACCGTACACAAAAAAAAAAAAAATTTTGGGGCCCCACAGGACATACATTCCTCAAGTTTATATTCATTTACACTGCTTCACTTCTGTCGGCATGCCCATCATCCAGGTTACAGCTGCACATCCTCTGCTTTATTGTCAGCAATATGACGAGAGAAGCAGCAACCGTTAACCGCTGCACACACAAAGTTAATTTGTATTTGCCTATGCTGTTGGGCACCCAGTCCTCATCAAACCACTTTCGCTTCTCTACGAAAAACCAATCTGTTCCGAGAACTGCAAATTGAATCACTCAGCATCATATTTCCTTTAGCACCATACTGTGTGGACTAGCATCTCATCCTTCATTCCACATCTCAGAAACGGCCCTGAATCGGCTGCTGCACATCTACTCGAGACAAACCCCCAGTGACAACCTCTAAGTTGGTCTCTCCTAATCCGTAAAAACTTCGAAATTCCCCTCCATCATCGTGTTAAGTTCCCAGGATCCACCCCCCTCACTCCATCGCAGCATCGACGCGAGTTCGTGGTGACATTCCTGAATCAGACCTTCCACCACCTTCACAATTACCGCATGACACTCCTAAATTGGCATCTTCACCGTCCATCAAAACTACCTGGTGACACCCATGAATCAGCATCCCATCGTTCCAGACGCAAAATGCTTGACATCGTCACATTGGGCTGTGGAGAGGGATTCCTGATGATGCCACTGAACTGGTCCTTAACTCCTGCCTCCATCAACCTATCTCCCCTTCCCCACCTCCCACCACCGCCACCAGCACCATCCCTCTCCCAGCTCACCCCAATTGTGGGTTGTGGCTCGAAAGTACAGTCTGATGCATTCAGAGCCTATCTCATCGTTCCGGCCTCCACACTAACTCAACATTTATTCCCTCCAACGACGCGGCGAGAGCTACCTGACATTACCTGTCGTGTTAGGTCAGATTAACCCGTATCTAACCTGATAGCCTCATTTTTACTTGAGAGAACTCAGCATCGTTCCCCTCCCCACCCACACACATAGTATAGTTATCGAAGCGCGTCATTCCCGCAGGAGGCAGCCCCCGTGGGCTCAGCCTGCCGATTATCGGAGTCCCGTGGGCGCAACACGCGCAGTCCCAAGCAGCTAGCTGCTGTTGGTTGTTTTTCTTTGTTTACCGGACACAAGATCAGACACACGTTCTGGTAAGCAAGCTGTAGTTCGCCGATTGGCCACCACCGGCCGCCGAGTGGCGGAGGCGCTGGCGGAGGCGCTGGCGGAGGCGCTGGCGGAGGCGCTGGCGGCCGGTGGTGGCGAATCGGCGAAATGCACCTCGCTTACCAAAACGTGTGTCTGATTTTGTGTCCGGTAAATAAAGAAAAACAACAGCCTGCCGCCGCCACCACCCTGCCTGAGCTCGCCGATGCGCTGGCCTCCTCGAGTCGCTCCAAGGCCTGCGGCAGCGACGGTGAGTCACTGGAACTAATCCGCCGGTGCCTCGCGGGGACTCGTCCTCGTTTACTCCGAGTGATTGACACGTCTTTGATGTCTGGTAATCTGCGCTTTCTGTAGATGGTTGGTCGGTGATTGGCTTTACGACACACCGACCGCTGAGTCATGTAGCGTCGCCAGTCTATCACGCCGATTAGTCGCGGGCGAAGAGTAGCGACAGGCGAGACTCGAACCCACAACCTCTCGATTATGAGACGAGCAACGTACACCTAGACCAAACGTCCCCGCGCTTTCTGTGGAAACACGCGACGATTGTGCCGACAGTCGGGCGACAGCGAGCAGCCGAGCGATCTCGGACCGATTGGCGTTGTGAGCGTCGGTGCCAAATTAGCCGAGAAAATTGTGCGCGCCCGCGGCTCATTCGTTTCCAGACTGACATCTGTATCACACCGCCGAACCAGTGCACGTGCAGAGCCAATCACTCCACTGAGAGCGCCGCTGTTCACCTCACCCGTCAGCAGGGACTATGGGCACGTGTTCCGTGCTACATCTTACGATCTTTCTAAGGGGTTTGACCGCGTGGACCGCGATCCGCTAATGGGGAAGCTGCGATGCACTGGTTCGGGGACCATCTTGTTCGTGGCACGTAGTCCATACGAAGCAGCAGCAGAATGCTAGCACCTTCTGGGTTTGGTCAGGGCAGCAGCTTGGGATCAATTGTGTTCGATTTGTACACACACGACCTTTCTACCCTGTGCTGCCTGTGTTACCTGTGTGATCTTTCTACACCGTCATTCATCATTTCTTAGGCAGATGACACCAAACTTATACAATGTGCCCCACCTATGTCGGAGGGACTCAGGGAGTTATGCAATCGCGTGGAGGTTGACCTCGCCATTCTGGCTGCCTGGTTTTCCTGGAAAGGGCCGAAGGTAAATCCGCAAAAACTGAGTTTGTACTATTCGGCACATCGGCAACAATACAAAAGGACAAACATCCCACCATTTGTTTGCAGGGCGCTTAACATCGGCCAAGTGACAATATGAATAATGGGCGTTACTTCGACAAAACGGCTAGCATGACGGACCCAGCTAACCGAGTTGTCCAACGCTGCTGGTTGGTTGGTTATTTGGACTTAGGGTGCATCGACTACGTTGGTCATACAGCGAACCAGGAGTTGCCGGGTGCAGCTGTGGTAGCTGCAGGAATGGTGCTACACGTGCGGACGGGCTGCACGCGCTACACGGTGCTACACGTGCGGACACACAGCCTAGCAGATACTCGCTGTTCGGTATCGCTGGGTGCAAAGCCAATCAAAGATGCTTCATAATCCGGGGCGGGCGAAATTGTACCGTGTCCACCTAAGAGACAGGGGAGAGGGTAGCTGCTCTACCCGTCCAACGCGACATTCATGTTCACTCGTTCATTCACCCGTCATCGACATTCACTCGTTCATGATAGCCTTAGCCTTGCTCATTGTCACGTGACATGCTGCTTATTGTCTTGCTTGCTCAGCCTTGCTCATTGTCGCGTGACATGCCGAATATGTTCTCAATTTGCCGTACTGTCCGTGGTATTCCCTCCCTTTGCAGCTGCCCGTCATCAGGACAAAAACAATACGAAACGAAACACAAATAACTAACGGTGCTGCAGAACTCAACGGTTAGTTAGTTAGTTATTTGGGTTTTAGGGGCAGAACTCAACCGCGACCATCGGCGAACTTCGAACTGGTCCCGTTTGTGCCGTCTAGTGTTATCCCAAGTGCCGGGCTCGATTCAGCGAATTTGAAGGAGACGACTCTGGTATGTTTTCATCAAGAACGCTTCATTTCACAATCATTCGCTTCAAAATGACCGGCTAGAATGGACCAGTCAGATAGTCAGAAAGTTGTACCATCCGATACCAAACCGATGTTGGTTGGCTATTGGCTTTACGACACATCGACCGTCGGGTCATGTAGCGTCGCCAATCTCTCACGCCGATTGGTCGCGGGCGAAGAGTAGCGACAGGCGAGACTCGAACCCACAACCTTTCGATTGTGAGACGAGCAACTTACCCCTAGGCTACTCGTCCCCCACACCGATGTAAAAGTACGGAATACCGAGGAAGTACGGAATATACGGATGCCGTAGCAGCCAATCCGTCAGTGTCGATACGCCGATTTCCCAGAGTTCTGTTCCTGTAGTCGCCAGGCGTGAGAACATGACATGCCACGTCATTCGGTCTATAAACCGACATCCGCACTCCATGACGAAAATGTATTGTCGTCGAGTTCATTTATGGCAAAGATATTTCCTCGCTATAATACTTAGAGGGATGGAAACTACCAGGAAATAAGAGACAAAATACCAGTTTGATTTTCCCCATGGCCATTGCATACAAAAAACACATATTTGTGTGAAAAGGCTGGAGTATGACAAAAAAACTTTCAATGTCATGAACATTTCCTGTAAGTAAAGAAGTGGTCTGAATGCATGCTAGCATATGCTGCCATTAAAATCCCCATTAGCTAGGGATGGGTGATCAAGAGAGAATACATGAATCCGGATGCCAGATCTGGCTATACCTCAACATAATATGCGGCACGAAGTTTTGTGGCTCGATATGGGATCACGACATTAAATTTCTAATTTGATTAATTCGAGTCGAGTCACGACTGTGTCGATCGCCACCCTTTAGTCGGCCCCGCCGGCCGCCTGCGCTTGTGCGAAGCTGCTGCAGCCAGCAGTCTGGTCTCTCACAGCAAGCTGACGGGCAGCAAACCAAAAACCACCAGTGAAGTTCTCGGTCGTTGGTGTCAACGCATCTGACCTACTGCTCACCGGCTTGGGCCCCACCAACACAGATACAACGAAAGCGGATTTGAAATACCAGAAGAAATGGATTCTGGGCCAAGTCGGTCATTCAAATTGTTTAATTGGGCAGGGGCTATTGAGGTCGAGCTCGCGCCCCAATAAAACGCTCACTGGGTTGCGGTGTTAAAATTGAATATAGGTGTAGTAAAATGTTGCATGTTAATGTCGCTGGTCCTGCAAAACACTGCCTGTTCTGGTGCCATGGGAAAAACCCAGTGACGCAGCCAGAATTTTCCCAAGGAGAAACGGACCACAAAATATGCAACGAAATATATAATGCCTCCGTTGCGGGAAGCGCGACGAGAATTTCGGATTTTGCGTCGTCAATATTTCAAAATATCTTGTTTCATCCAGTGTATTTTTCGGTACTAGGGGGATGGGGGGTTGGGGTTATGCCTTCCGTAAATTCGAATGTTGCTTCGGCGTGCGATGAACATTCGAAGGGTGAGACCATATAAAACATAGGAAACTCAACAAATGTATACCAGTTGCACCTGCGACGCTGGGCTCCCATCGAGAGCTCTCCAACAGCGCTAGTGCTGCCACCTTTCCGTTGCTGTCAGGAAACACTAGTACCTCATATGACTGATGGAGGCGGCCTGCGAAAGTTTGTGTTACACACGTTGTGCTCATGATGCTTACGTTATATGGACTATGGAGCACGATTTTAGCCCATCGTGGAACATTCCACATGTGAATTGTACTTTGCAGTTTAAAACATACACACATAGCGTACCGAAACACTGACAGAAAACCGAAATTGTCCAAAGGTGGGTTTCAAAGGTCGGCAAGGTAAGTATTGATATTAATGCCTGAAATCAGTGTGATTTTCAACGAACATATTTGTAGTGATAGTGAAATGAGCTCAAACCTACCCCAAGCATACAGATGCATTGAGCACATTCCCCACCTACTCTTTCAGCCTGATCATTATTTCCCCCTAAATTTATTCCGGAGAAATTCCATCTCTCCTCACCACATGTGCCTCTGCCACCCACACTTGCACAACCGTTCTCAAAGAGCTTCATACCTGTCGGAGGCATAAAGACATAAAGACATAAAAGATTAGTGCAACTATGAGCCACAAGGGCCCTTCTTGGTTGCACTCTGTAGTTGCCCACCAAATCTGTCAATCAGCCCTCCCTGTAATACTGAAAAGCAAGCCCTCTATTCTTATAATGATTGTCTATGCTGTTTTTAAAGATGTTCAATGTGCTGCTACAGACAATGTTTTATGGCAGCTGGTTCCAGTGTTCTACTACCCTGTTGGTGAAGAAAGTTTGCCTTAACCTTGTTCTGCTGTGGTTAACTTTAATTTTGAATTTATGACCTCTAATTGCATCATTTCTGTTAAATTCAAACATTTGTGCTAGTGGCCATATGCCCACTAGCACAATCCAACCAACTGGTTGTTGTTGTTCTTCCTAAACACTAATTCAGGTACACATCCTCGGCGCGGTTCGCACACCGAAAGCGGTCCATATTTTCCGACTTTGTGCTGGCCATCCTCCCTAAGAAATTCCTCGCTACGCCCCTGGTTGGCCGTGCTTTAAACCTGTAAAAACGTTGGTGATTTACATTGTTTTTTTTTAGTCAGCAAGATCAACACGCTGCAACTCCTGTTAATGTGCTGGGAGGGATGAAGTGATTTCTTCACATAATGTTCCCAATTAATAATAAGCATACATCATTTGAATACTCACATTTGTGCTAATCTATAATTAAATTCACAAATCCGGTCTCCAGCGAGCGTCCAGTCTCAGTTTCTTCAACTCGCCCAAGTATTTCACAAAATACTCGACGGCGGGATATTTGACACAAAGACACACACGACATAAAAGATCGGTGCCGCTACGAGCCGCAAGGGCCCCTCTTGGCTGCACTCTGGACACCCAGTGCAATACTGCGCCCGCTGCTGCCCGACGGTGCAGTGTTTCCCGGACGACAGTGTCGTCACGGCCGTCACGACCGGCGCCGGCGGCGGCCGTCGCCGGCCACGGACCACCGGCGGACGCCGTGGCGCACCGCGGCCGAATTCTCGCACGTAGCGCGGCCGACGGACGTGCGGCCGCGGCGCTACGTCGCGGCTGGCGGCGTGGCGGCGGCCGTGCACGATCTGCACGGCCGGGGGGTCGCGCCGAGTGGAGCCGCCTGCGCTCTGTCCGCAGTGTGCTCGGGGTCGACGCCACCCGGTCACCCCGCCACCCGCCACCCGCCACCCGCGAATGCAGTCCGTTCTGCATTCGCTAGATGGAAGGAATGTGCATGCACAGCTGGCATCCACCAATTTCAGCGCCGCATGACAGAGGCTCTCGATTGGTGGTGCAATTGTCCGGCACCCAGCGATGCCGCCTGGCACCATTGGTGCCAACCATTCACTCGTGAGGTGCTTGTGACTGATTACGCACGCACGCAAAATTTCACCGCCCATCCACCAACAGTCTAATGAGACGGGTCAGAGGCCCAGAGGCCCAGAGTTCGAAGGTCAGAAGCTGAGAGGTTTGGGCGGGTAGACTGACCGTGTGCAGCTTCCAAGCGCTGTCGGGGGATAAGACGGCTTCTCAGGAAGTTAAAATGTTGTAAAAACGCCTCAATTGTTTACTAACTGATAATATGAGAAGGATAGTGTTTTACATGAGCTGGGTGCTGACACGAAATGGAAAATACCATCATAGGTTTGACCCATGTTTTATCTGGCGACTCAGGTACAAGTGGAAAACCCAACCACCACATTTGTGAAGATATTCACGATCGGGAAATTAGCTGAGACGGTACCTGGATACAGCAGTATGAGTGCTTTCTTACCCAGTTGGTTGGCCAGATGTTTATATTTATCCAGGCATCAATTGGAAATGCGGAATGTCATCTTCAACAGGCTAGTAAATGCCGTGATTAGCGAAGGCAGAACTTTCGGAAAAAGGAATTGAACATCAATACCAGAAGCCAAGGCAAAAACTTTGTCATGTTCTAATCGGTTGTAACCAGAAACAAGGCTGAAAATGTTTCATGAAGCCAGGAGGTCCGGATGCGGAACTTTCCGGATTGGATCGGAAAAATACAGCTTAATATTGGCAGAATACAAAAGCAGGATGGTTTCGGATCACCATCTCCGACCCACATAGGATCTCCAGCCATAGCAAGAAATCGGCCGGAAATATGATTGTTTTACATGGTTGTCAGGGAGTAACCCATCTAGCCTTCATTTAATTTCATCCATTGACAGCGTGTCATAACCTCCACAGCTCAAATGAGCTGTGGAGGTTATGAGCTGTGGAGGTTATGAGCTGTGGAGGTTATGAGCTGTGGAGGTTATGAGCTGTGGATGTTATGAGCTGTGGAGGTTATGAGCTGTGGAGGTTTTGAGCTGTGGAGGTTATGATACATCCCCCATCCATTCCAAACGATGAAAGTAGATTTTCGTGAGCCATCAACGACAGCAGGTCGTGCCAGCGCTAGACAACCACCAGCGACAATTCAAGCAGCGGAAGTGGCCACGGCCCCAAAGGCACGCGCCGAAGCCCGTCGCGCCCGTGCACAAATTCAGAATGACAAGCGTCACATCGTCCGTCGACGGGCGCCGGCTCCGATTCATGAGCAAATGCGAGCGCAGGCACACCGGGCGGGAGGTGCCGCGGTGTCGACATCGCTGGCGCCGCCCGGGCATTGTCCGGCCGGTCCAGATCGTCGGACAGCAGCGCATAGGGTCTGTTCCTGACCCTGCTCCAAAAAAAAGAGGAGAGTAACTTGGAGCAACCGCAACCTGGAGCAGTTCGGAGCAGGCTCGGCAAAAGCGAGCGCTGGAACGTCTCGAATAACTTGGAGGAAAAATGAGCTGTTTGTGCTTGCATTATGGTTACATATATGACGCAGATGTTCAAAACTTGTTGACGCAGACACCCCAAAGCGCTTCGCAAATGTATCGTCAGCGCCACATTTGTGCTACTCCAAGCTGCTCCGAGCTGCCCCTGCTCTCGGCCGGAGTAAGCTGGAGTAAGTTGGAGTAGATTGGAACTACTCCGTTCTGCTCAGAAAACGCACGGGAACACGGAGCAGCTACTCCAAGTTGCTCGAAGCAGCTTGGAGCAGGGTCAGGAACAGACCCATAGCGCACCGGCCCAGCGGCGATAAGCCCGGCGGCGATAAGCCTGGCGGCGATAAGCCCGGCAGCGATAAGCCCGGCGGCGATAAGCCCGGCGGCGTCGCCAGCTGATCGTGATCACGTGGTGTGTGGCCGGTCGATAACATTCCTTTCGCCATGATTTTCCTTTTGATAGCTGTTGCGGCCACTGACCGGTCCAGGGGAAGTGCCCCCCTGCCTAATTACTATCGAGGGGACCCTCGATAGTAATTTGGCCTCCGCATGGGGCCGTATTAGCCTCCCTGAATGCAGCCATCTTGCACCATGCAGCTTCTCTCGACCGAAAGGAAATATTCTGTACCTATAACATCGTGGAACACCCAAACAACGTTTTCCACCAATACACCCGCCGGGATTTTCAACTGGTCGAAGTTTGCCAAAACCCGACCAGGTGTCTGCCTCCTGGTCGCCCCCCCCCCTTGAAAGTCGGCTGAATCCGCCAGCGATTGCCGCAAATGTGTTGCAACAGCGCGCGCTCACGAGGCTTGACAAGCCGGATAATCATTGCATGCCGATTGGCGCGCTGTTGTCGAGCACGTGAAAAGCGTGTCCGGTAGCCAAATCGCGATCGCATTTCATGAAGCATACCTGGACAATGGCGTGTCGGTTGATTCAGGGTCAGCATGGAGAAATTGGAAGATACAGGGGTCAGTAGAAAATCAAAATTGCTGAGCAGGGAAAGGGCTAGGACGGAACTTTTACTGCATATATACAAAGTTGCTATTAACTTCAGTGTGACAACTAAAGCTTATTTATGCAAAGAGAAATACAGGGTCAGCTGCGAAGCCAGGAGTTTCGTAATGGGGCCCGATCCATCAAAAATATTATCTTACCTAGACCGGTTGCGGCACGTGAAGTGCGCTGAAAATATCTCGTTTGAGGTAGTGTAAATTCACAGAAATTCTTGTCCCACTTTGCGCATATTATTTTGGTCCAGAGGGGCCTGGGTTTGAGCCGAGCCGGGACCGGGTCTTGGCTGTGCCTCCGTTCAGGGTACTGGGTGCTTAATTGTATACATGTTTCACACCTGCTGAACTGTTAGCTACACCCAAAGCTAAGCGCAGGCACACATGAGAAGCTGTTGTGAATGTAGCGCACAAAATTGGCAGCAGCCCGGCAAGTCGTAGATCTGCCCCTGCCCCTGACATAGCTTCTAAACCGACGGCAGCCTTCTGCTAAATCCATAACCGAAGAGTAGCGTGCTGACGGCGCCTGCGTCCTGACGATATGGCGCTACAGCTTCGGCATTGAGGTCGTCTCAAGCTCTCGGATCGTTTCGCAAACACATGTCTGCAAGCTCCACAAGTTACGCTATAGCTGCAAGTCATCACTACAGAATCTGACACCCCATTGTTAGTCAGCTTCACCTGGATGATGCACGCGCCTGAGCCAGGTACGCAGGAGCCATTGGGGTGGTGGTGGCACGGTAGCGCAGCCTGCGGCAGGGGTGTCGATTTGCGGAAAATATTGTGGGGGGAAGGGGGGGGGGGCGAAGTGTGCTGGACCCCCTCCAAGCAAAAACTTATCGAATTTCGTCCACTATATCCTCAAACCTCAGTAATTCTTATTTTTATTTGACGATGTGTATGTTTATGTTTATTCAGCATCCTCGCCAACGGGAAAAGTCGTCCAGTAACAGGTGAAGTCACATAAGCAAAAGAACAGTGCACCGTACATGTGAACATAAAACTTTGAGTCGTAGCACGCGACTACAGTGTCATACAGCGTACTCGGGTCCATCGTCATCGTCAACGTTACCCTCACCCTTCCCTCACTCCAAACACCAAAAAACACACAACGGCTTAAATAAATCATCGGAGCATAGCCGTCCTAAGCTGTGATGACGACGGGTGAAGGCATTTGCTTGGTGCCTAATATTAGGGAGGGACGAAGCCAACGTTTTGGTGGGGCGAGTTCAAGGTCGGGAGGTGCACTATCTAAACCTATTCTGTTTCTTTACATTACAAAATATGCTGGTTAACATCAACTCATTTTTATATATAGCATGGTGCTTTTCTTTTTCTTTCTTTAGCTTTATCAGCATAAAAACAGCGTAAGTTATTCGGGGGCCAAAACCAACATGGGGGAGGGGGCAAGATCAACATTGGTGGGGCCATGAGCCCCAAAAAAGGATACAAATCGACACCCCTGGCCTGGGGGGGGGGGGGAGATGACGGGGCCATAGCCTCCACCTCACCCGTCACAAAGGCTGAAGCCCATTTTCGTCGCGTGAAACAGACTGAAAAATGACTCGTTTGAGCTCCATGGATGAGTTTCGGGTTTTCGAGGCCGGGCTGGGAACCGAAAGGGCTTGTAGCGCCTGTGGGTGCGTGTGGATGTGTGGATAGGCGTAAAGGATCTGGGAAAGCCACAGGGAGACGCCTTTGCCAAGCAACACCTAGAACGTGCACAGCTGCGTTGTGCCGCTCTCTCAGTGTGGTCCCGATGCCTCGAAGGGATAGAAGGAGAAAGAAGCAGGATTCCGCGGCGGCGGTGACGCGGGTCACCGCCGCTCCTCACTAAAAGACAGAAACGTTAATAAATACGTAGCTACTAGAACATACAGTATGTACTAGGAAAACACAAGTGCGCAGCTAGGAGGTAAATGCAAGCTTAAGTATACAGGAAGTCGGTTCGGTTCATCCAATGCTCTATGTCCAGTAGACATCTGACATAATAGCCCTCCACTTCACGAGCCGACTTACCTGTATACTTAACTCGCTTGCATTTACCTCTCCATAGCTGCGCACTTTAGTGTCTTTCCTAGTACATACTGTTTGTTCTAGTCAGGGCGAATTGCCGCTATGTCGTCATGTCAATACAGAGTTCTCGTGTCCCGCTGTCGCGTGTCGTTTGAGTGGCAAGCCGGGGCAGCGGCGGTGACCCGCGTCACCGCCGCCGCGGAATCCTGCTTCTTTCTCCTTCTATCCCTTCGAGGCATCGGGACCACACTGAGGGAGCGGCACAACGCAGCTGTGCACGTTCTAGGTGTTGCTTGGCAAAGGCGTCTCCCTGTGGCTTTCCCAGATCCTTTACGCCTATCCACACATCCGCACGCACCCATAGGCGCTACACTGGTGACCTCGACGTGATCTGGGGAGCCACTGTGTGTGTCTCTCTCTCCACTCTGCGCACGTCCCGCCCGGTCCTGTCCCTTTCTCTCTCGCTCCCTCTCGCCGGAGGCCTGATGGCACCACCCGGACACCGATGGACCGCCCGTCTTGCCGCTGCGTCGCCGCATCTGCGCACGCCCAGCTGGCCGTCGCCAACCACCGGATACCGACGCTCCGTCAGCAACTGCACACAAGGTGAGGTCTCTGCTGGCGGATTTCCAGCAGAGATCACTTCTGTGGCCCACTGATGACGTCACGGACGCCGACGCCGACACCAGCTGACGTCACAGCCGACTCACTGGCTGACGTCACAGTTCCGGCCGGCTCGCCGTCTGATGTCACATCAGCCCGCTCACCGAAGTCGACATCGCTGTGTCAGCCGACTCACCGCTGACATCGCATCATCCGCTGGCACGCCGTCCAACGTCCTGGCTGACGTTACGGCATCTGCCAGCTCACTACCCGCTCAACGTGCCGACGTCACGGCGTCACCACTCCTGTCTGACGCCGCATCATCTCCGTCGAGCCTACGTCACGGTATCAGCCGGCAAAACTGACGTCAAGCCGACTCACTGGCTGACGTCCCAGCACCGACCGGCTCACCGTCGGACGCCGCATCATCAGACTGCTCAACAAAGTCTACGTCACGGTATCAGCCGGCACACAAGCTGACGTCACAGCCGACTCACTGGCTGACGTCCCAGCACCGACCGGCTCACCGTCGGACGCCGCATCATCAGACTGCTCAACAAAGTCTACGTCACGGTGTCAGCTGGCGCACCGTCTGACGTCACAGCCGACTCATTGGCTGCCGTCACGGTATCGACCGGCTCACCGTCTGACGTCGCAGCACCAGCCGACCCACTGGCTGGCGTCGCTCACCGTCTAACGTCTTGACCGACGTTACAGCATCAACTGGCTCACCCTCTGGCGTCCGGATTGACGTCACGGTATCAGCCGAATCACCGTCGCACCGCAACCACAGCCGACTCACTGGCTTCCTCAGCAGACCCACCGGCTGACTGCAGCCGACTCGCTGACGATCACCATCAGCAACTCATCGCCTAACGTCAACTCAGCCGACTCACTTGCTGACGTCATATCGGACTCGACGGCCGCACGTGGCCGACACCGTCCGGCTCGATCGCCGCTCGATGCCTTCCGCTCGGTGCCGCTGCTCGCGGCATACTCGACTTCTTAGTGGCCTGCAGTGCTCGATCGCATTTGCCCACTCCTCGCCGCGTGAGTGCTCCCCGAGTGTTCTCCATCGTGTCCAGCCGATCAAGAGTATCACCCAGCGCACCCGCTCCGGTCGCGTAGCGGTGCCCCCAGCACGATTTCGCCACGTCACCTTGGCGGCGGCGTGTCTGGGGAGGGGGGTACTGTAGCGGATGCGCATCCGCTACAGGCTCGTGGAGGCAGGGGAACTCTTGAAGCCGGCGGGGTCCTCTTAACGCTGGAAACGCCCCATGCAGCTTAAGAGGCCTCTTGAACACGGAGCTCTCAAAAACAATTATCCACAGCGGTAAAGTTCTGACCACGCTCGCGAGTGTAACGACCTTATACAGTGTAAATTGGTGGTTGATGCTCGCCAAAAATCGGTTTTCGCTCCGTCTCTCTGTCTGCCGGTTTCAAAGCCGTTACTCCGCACATACTCCGAGTGCGTGTGACGTCATATCCGGTCGCATCGACACTCTGCCACTCCGTCACATCGACACTCTGTCACATCGACAATCATAGTCGATGTTCGTCACTTAGTGTCACATCGCCACTCCATCACATCATCACGGGGTACTTGGTAAGACACACCTGTACTTCGAGTGCAAGGTCACAAGGCAGTACTGAGCAAAGATTAGCCTGCGATCCGAACTTTCCCGACCAATTCAACGCTGAGTTGACAAGAAACAAAGAGCAGCGCCAAGTCATCTTCACGCCAAAATATGCAAAGATTTTTCACTTGGGCACCGATAACTATTTGTTTCTGTTCAGGCATGTGGGAGAGTGGGAGGAGAGGGCGAGGGAGAGGGCGAGGGCGAGGGCGAGGGCGAGGGCGAGGGCGAGGGCGAGGGCGAGTGCAAGTGCGAATGCGAGTGGTAGTGGTAGTGGTAGTGGTAGTGGTAGTGGTAGTGGTAGTGGTAGTGGTAGTGGTAGTGGTAGTGGTAGTGGGCGCGGCAGCGGCAGTGGCAGCGGGAGTGGGAGTGTGAGTGAGAGTGGGAGTGGGAGATAGAGTGAGAGCGAGAGCGAGAGCGGGAGAGAGAGAGAGAGGGGAGAGAGAGAGAGAGAGCGATTGGGCTCTGAATTCGAACTCATGGAAGTACAGCCAATTCCACGACCAACGACATACGCAATATGATACCATGTCACGGCCGGAAAAGAAGCCGTAAAAGACGGCATTGCGCACGTGACTGGTCTATAGATGCATGCTATTCCACCCGGCACCGTAATCATTTCTGCGATGTTGACTCAACCGCACACATCGACATATTTCACTTCCGTTCATTGCTATCAGGGCCGACAACAGCCACGCCATACTGCACGATAGCTCTGTCACCCCATGCTGCACGACTTCTCTGTTACGTCATGCTGCACGACTTCTCTGTTACGTCATGCTGCGTGACCGCTCTGTCACGCCATGCTGCGTGACCGCTCTGCCACGCCATGCTGCGTGACCGCTCTGCCACGCCATGCTGCGTGACCGCTCTGTCACGCCATGCTGCGTGACCGCTCTGCCACGCCATGCTGCGTGACCGCTCTGCCACGCCATGCTGCGTGACCGCTCTGTTACGCCATGCTGCGCGACAACTGTCAAACCTTGCCGCCATGCTGCGCGACAGCTCTGTCACGTCATGCCGCCACGACGCGTGACGGCTCTGTACTGCCGTGCTGCGCGACGTCTCTGTCACGCCATGTTGTCGTGCCGCACGACAGCTCTGCCACGAAGCATGACGACGATCGGGGGCGCCGGGCGGTGCCTTGCAGCGCGGACCGGCCACCACGTGCCGAGCGAGATCGTGCCGCTGCAGCGCACCGACGAAACCGCAGTCGACGCTGCGCCCGGCTCTGCTATGCAGACGCTGACTCGCTGACCGGACCAACACACTGTCTGCGTGTCTACGACACGGCTGCAGAGCGCGTGCGAGCGCGTCAGGCGGCGCCGGGTCTCCTGGGAGCGGCGACTGGGCATCTACATCGCGGCTGGGTATCTATAACGCGGTTAGACGTCTACAGCTCGGGGG
The DNA here is from genome assembly GCA_034440575.1 of Imbricaverruca yamaguchii. NCBI lineage: Eukaryota > Metazoa > Arthropoda > Thecostraca > Neoverrucidae > Imbricaverruca > Imbricaverruca yamaguchii. The sequence goes on along the minus strand of JAOTOL010001362.1, from coordinate 18,568 downwards.
CGTCTACATCGCGGCTGGACATCTGCACTGCGACCGGGCACCTACGCATTGGGTAGGCATCTACATCGCGGCTGGGCATCTACACAGCGGCTGGACATCTACACAGCGGCTGGGCATCTGCACCGGACTGGGCACCTACCAGTATACACCGGCTGGACATCTACACAGCGGCTGGACATCTACACAGCGGCTGGGCATCTACACAGCGGCTGGGCATCTGCATAGTGTTTTCCGATCCAAAAAGGCGAAAGAACACCGATGCAATCCGGAACGAGCGATAGCGATGCTCCGGTGGGTGAGACAAGGGCTACATGAACATATGAGGAGCAAGTGACCCCAGAGATTCGGTCCCAGGCGGGATAAGTAAACCCGAGCAAAGCGAAGCAGACCAACATCGAATGCGGCTGCGTTGCTGAATGCGAAAACTGGAGGACTCTCCTCCCTCTCTCTATATCTATATGTTTACCTGTCTATATGTCTATGTGTCTATCTCTCCATCTGTCCAGCTGTCTACCTGTCTACCTGTATATTTGTGTATCTGCCCTCCTCTCCCTCTCTCTCTCTCTCTCTCTCTCTCTCTCTCTCTCTCTCTCTCTCTATCTCTACTCTCAGATCGGTATCTCTATCTCTCTCTCTCTCTCTCTCTCTCTCTCTCTCTCTCTCTCTCTCTCTCTCTCTCTCTCTCTCTCTCTCTCTCTCTCTCTCTCTCTCTCTCTCCCACAGTCGAAGGTTGATGGGCAGAGGGGCAGGGTGTATGCTTCTGGTGTCGATGCGGACCTCGTTTGCTGATAACCACATGGCGCAAGTCCGGAAGGCACAAGGTACAGTGTGCCCGCGCGGTGGAAGGCGCAGAGTTCGCTTGCCGATAACCGCGCGGCGCAAGTCCGGAAGGCACGGCACATCTTAGGACTCTCAGAGCTGCACTTGGGAGCTGGTGACTGTGTACACATCCAAGTGACATTTGACAGGTCGTTTGAGTACAGGGCTGACTTACGAACGCGATTACGGGAAATCCAGCCGTCGCGGCATCTTTTTACCATTCATTGCACGTGCCCTGCGATTAATTATTCTGTTTTTCTTCTCAAATGGGAAGCGGAATGGCGCGCTGGAAAAAATAAATAAGCCTGAGAAGCCTATTGTGTCCACCGTCAGAATTTCAAGCTTCTTTTCTATTTCTTGTTATTTCTCACCAATTATTTATCGAGTTGTAACGTAACCAGATAACGTAGAGGTGTTTACATTGCTAATCAAATCAGACAGTGAAAATATTTGCTCGAGATCGCTACGAAAACAGCAAAAAAAAAAATTCAAGTGGGCAGGAATATCGAAAGAGAACAAGAAAACAGAACTTGTTCCTGGGTTTCAGCGGCGTGCTCTATCCCCGTCGCCGCTTGATCCATTCGATACGCCACTGTACAGTCGTTCCGTCCGTTTCAATAAGCAACTCAATTGGCCTAGTGCCTCGACAACAAGTGTCTTCGTGAGATTCCCGGATCCCACAGGTGCAAATGCGGCACAAAGACGCTGGGGGAATCCCGGTGAACGAATTATTTTCCGCGAGAAAAGACAAATCAATCGTTTTTGTGATAGCAAGATATAGTTTTGCGGTTCTCCGTATAATGGTGATCAATTTCACGATTTAGGTAGACAATCTTTTTGCCTTGATCCTATGCTTCTTCGCCTCTTTCTCCATGTACGCCTGAGTCAAGCGTAAGGGGATATCATGGGGAAGTCCATAGCGTGAGGTGAACAATTGATATCGCATGTTCACTTATCATTGAAAACTATGTGACAACTGAGCAGGAATAGCGGATCTGGAAGGAGCAAACATAGCAAGTATTTTTACATAGTATAGTAGTAAGTAAGTTAGTAAGTAAGTAACAACATATTAAGTAAGTGTTTTTCTAGATCTATAATTCTCAGTTCCCATACGCAAAGTTAACAAACACTTTGTTTTGGTTTTGGTTTGGGATGTGCTGCATCCAGAAGCACGTGCGTGCATACCTCTGTTCTAGGATCGACAGAAATTGTTCGAATTGAAATCGCCTGAGCTAAGTGTATGCCTTCGCGGGGAATTGTCACTTTGCCCTATGTCACCAGCGCCTACCTTGCCCCTGAATTTAGCACTGCTGCGCAGTGTTTGTCGAAGTGGAGAGCTTGGTGGTAAATAAAGGAGCACGCTGCTCAAATGCCCTACCGAGTACAGACATGTAAAAAGACATCTTTTCGCCTTCTGCAAATATGTATCTCCACTTTCCCTAAGCTTGTCATGCTTCACGCATCAGCACCCCGACTACAGGGATGTTGTTTTAGATACTTCTGAGGGGGTAAGTGCAGACTCAATGAAGGCTTCGCCACCCCCACCCCAACAGTTTACAATGGGACCATTTGGAGTGTGCCCCTCCACCAACCCACTTGATGCATTGCCCATTGTCTTCATGCATTGCTCTCCCTTCCCCCGAAACGAATTTCGGAAATCAACACCTGCGATGCCGAGGAAATCCTTTTGCCGGCTGGATAAATAACAAAATGCTGAAAGACGACTCACAGTAGCATCCCTATTGTTCCCGGATCTACTCGTTGGGCATCATCATACCTGAAATGGACAAGAACCACCCTAGCTAAGACATGCACCGGCTCTGGTGTACACCGTAAGACAATACACCTCGCCTGCGCCGCCCCGGCACCAGTGTCCTAAAGTTACTTCACCATTAACTGTGTGGATGAAAGAAGAAGTTACTTGGGAATAGTGAAGGATTGGAAGAAAATAAAGGATTGCCACTTAAGGATTAAAAAGCGGAATGCCTTTCGCTTCAGTCACATGCATTTTATATTATTTAGCAGTTGTGTGCATGACTGCGCATACATAATGTGGCAAAATGGTAAAAACCGAAGACGAGGATGAAATACCACAACTCCATTTACTGTGCATTTCCAGGCCACATGGTGAATTATTTTACACTGCCCGGCACTCACCCCGCAGTGGGCCGCTCGCCGAAGTCGAGGTCTCGCCGACCCGCCGTCGACGGCGACGCTCGTCACGCCGTTCACCGTCACGGCCGGCGTCGTCGACGAGCGCGCGCAGCCGTCGATGTCGATGGGCACGAGGTACGCGCCGGGGGCCGGACCGCGCGACGACATGGCTGCCTCGGGCCCGACACCAGCGCGCTGGAGCGCTGCCACACTACTGCGTCACTGGCACTGTAGCGCTGCACCACTTCACCACTGTGCCACTGCCGTTGTAGCACTGTGCCACTGGATCACTGGCTTACTGCCACTGGATCACTGCCTTACTGCCACTGGATCACTAGCTACTGGCCCACCATCGCCGGGCCAGCGTTCTGTCGATGTGCCAGCCCTCCGCCGAAGCGCCGGCACTCTGTCGAAGCACCGCTTCCTCCCTGGTGTGCGCAGTGGCGTAGCCAGGGTTTGGCCCAGCTGGGGCGAATATTAATTCGTCCCAGGTTTTCCAAATAAAGAGGTCCTCTCTACCTACTGAGAGCCCCACCTTTCCGAAACTTTTCGAAAATAAAGGATAAACTTCACGTTGGCGTTGCCTATGCGAGACATGCAAGCCACGTCCAACAGCCAGGTAGAGACCAAAAACAAAAGTAAACAACTTTGCTGCCGACAACAGCAAAGAAAAGAAACCTATCACAGAAAATGAAGGGACATTAGCTCATATGTCATGAGGGCATGCACTTGGTTAGACTGAGTAAAAATACGAGTGCCCACCTCTATCTACATAATTTATTTGTTTTCTGTTATCCGCTGCGTTCAGACAGATATTAACCGGAAGAAAAGGAAGACATCGGGAGAATCCTGATGACAAGGGCGGGCCCCACGTTTTGCTCGTTTTCAACATAGTGATATTTTCTCAAAATGAGGCTTGAATACCAGTGTGGAAACCCAGAGCATCCCAGCCCTATCTTCTGGCCCACAAGCGCCCTGTTTATTCATCAGCTGTAAGGGGCCAATTATAGCTTAGACTGCTTTCTTGCGCCCCATCCCCTAGCAACCAAAAATACACCAGATCAAACAAATTGGTGTCGTGGATTTTTACCACGCAAAGCCCTTAACTTTCTGCGTGCTTCTCGCGTCGAAATCTTCCGGTTTACTCGCATGCTTTTTTATTCCCGTGCCCCCCATCAAAACCATGGCTGCGCCACAGGCCAAAACACCATTAAACTAGCAACCTCGAACCACGATGGCTACAGCAGCCGCCGCCGTCACCGCCACCAGCACACCACCACTGATGGCGTCACCTCGCCACTGCAGGTCAGGACACCGGCGACTGAGCGGCCGAGGACCGCCCAGTGACGTCACCAGACACGTGACACCGCAGCCGGCCGTGCGCTGCGGCGTGCGGCGTGCCCGCTGGGTGGCATCAGCAAAGGCGCAGGAACGTTGCAAGCCGTTGCGTAGCGCCCAACGCCAAATTATACTTCCATGGACATTGGAACTCACAGTAAATAGGTGGGTGTGGCGTGTGTGGTCGCAGGTGCTTGTGGGATGGGCGGGTTGTGGGGTGTTAGTCTGCGTGCGGGCTGTGAGGGGTGGGTTGCTGGGGTGCTCGGGCTGTGTGAAAGCTTAATGGAAACCAAACCCAACCTTCTGTAACCGATTGATCTGGTCTGGACTTTGACCACGAGGGGTGCGCCTCACCGGCGCGCCGGGCCGGGCATCGCAACGAGCGGTGGGGCATAACTTTGAACGCATATAGTTCAGTTTAGTGAACACATACCAAAATGGAATGGGCGCTACTTTGCATTAAAATCCAGGGATGTATTGCTGAGGTACGAAAGCTAATAATTCCATTTTTTCGCGTATTTTTATTTTACTCGAATTATTCGCAATAGATAATCCCACGGCTTAGGACAAGATACACATAAATGATTATGTGCGTTGCAAAATGTCTCCAAAAAACATGCTGGCCCGTTCAACGCCACGTCGACAAGTGAAAGGGCCAAAACAACGCCAAATAATTAGTTTTTTAAATGAAAATATTCGTGTGGGGTTATTTGATCCAGCGAATCCATCTGTGTCATTCTTAAAAGGTCAAGGAGCTACAGGCCAATGGTCAAGGAGTTACAGACTGAGGAATTTGCCGCCCCGGTAGCTCATTTGGTTAGAGCGCTGGCCTGCACTGATCTCCCCTGTCCTGGCACCGCATGGTTCGAGTTGTTTCACGCGCTCGCATTTAGCTCCGGCTGAGAGGGTCAGTTGGCAGTTGGCCCGATAAGGCCGGGGACGATCTACTGGGCGGCCGTGTCTGTGCATTGGCGGCATGCAAAAACTTTCGGTATAATTCTGCCGTTGAACTGGAATTCGTGGACGGTTTGCGGGCTGAAATATCGCATGCTTCCCTCTTTGGCTTAATATATGTATCCTTGTGTATAGCGATGCGTATTCATCCACTGTTTGTACCTAATACAATTATGTATGCCATAATCTTGGGCTAAATCACCTTCACTCTCTTCTGATTTGTCCGCGAGGTGAATCCTAAGAAATTCATCTGGGCACCATTCGTCTTCACCAAGGCAGTCCTCACAGTTGTGTATCATGCAATCACGGTTTTCAATGTGCCACATACACATACATGCCACTCCCCCCACGAGGCATCACCTTTTCGTGCTGGGGGAGGGGGGGGTTGCGTGCCTCCAGGATCCGGCGGTCAGACCACCAGGAAGCCGGGGAGAGGTCAGATGAAGAGTGCCTCACTCGTCCTTCCATCCATTCGCTCCCATTCTAATGCCCATCTCATCCCCGTCCATGTCCTTCACCTGGCCCTGCAACACCAACTATCCCTACTATGAGCAGCAGGGCAACTTCCCTGGTCCTGCCCACCAGCTCAGTTTTATCGGGGTAGCCGCGCCCCATCGGTCCGTCCCCCGGGGTTGACGGAGTCCTGGAGGTTGAGGTTCCCCGTCGCACGGTGCTAGTTGTGACGGGGGACCAACACACCTCTTTGGTCCCCACATCCAGGAGGGGCGGGCAGGCCCGTGGGGCCTCACGCAGGTCAAGTGCCTGGTCACCTCGGGCCGGGGGCCTGGGACTTTTCCCAGTGCCCGCCGGCCCGGCCGGCTGGGGTCAAGGGGTGGGCGGTGCTGGATCCCGGTCAGGGTGGTGAGTCTCTCTCCCGGCCGGGCTAAGGCGCCTCCTGCCCCGTATAGCTCCTCGGGCGCCTGGCGACCTCCCGTCCGCGGGACACAGGCGTCCACCCGGTAGGGCCCCTAAGGGGTGGGGCGCCCGAGGAGTCGAAACAAGCACATACTTATGGCATACAGAACACAAAAAAACCACTCCTGGTCCCACTCGTGGTTACCAGACCACCCGCTCATTCGGCGCCGAGAGGAGCCATACTAACCCGGGTAGCTGTGGAGGCCAAGTCTCCAACACACCCCGCATCCTCATCTTTCGCGGTCAGACGAAAAATCTCGCCGCTCTGTCCCCCTTTTAAAGACGAGACGGTTGACTTGTTCGGGAAGATCGTTCGTTGCAAGAAACTGAGGGATGGCTCTTTGGAGGTGGAGTTTACGGTAGCGAAAGAGGCAGAGAAAGCGCTACAGACATCTGAGTTGATATACGGTGTACGAAAGGATGATCGGAGGATGGACGAGAGCATAGAAATAAAAGTAGAATCGCACCAAACCAAGAACACATCGCGTGGAATAATCAATTGCTACGACTTGGGGACGTGCCAGAGGACGAAATCGTTGACGGGTTGTGCAAATTCGGAGTCACCGGTGCGAGGAGGATGGTCAGGAAAGGTGTAGAGTTGATCACGACAAGCAACATCGTTTTGACTTTTAACACGACAGACTTACCATCTGAGATATCTGTGGGTTACCTGCGTGTCAAGGTAGGAGTGTTCCTTCCAAACCCGATGCGGTGTTCTATATGTCCAGGATACGGCCACACAAACTCGTTCTGCAGGAACCACCCAGTATATGGCAGGTGTGCTTCCTCTGAACACGTCACCGAACAGCGCACCTCCGGGACACTTAACTGCGTAAACTGTGGGCGGAGACAGGTTCCTCATGCTTCCTTTGACCGCACTTGTACGAGCTACATAAGAGAGAGGGAGATCATCGCAATTAAGCATGCCCGCAAAATAACCTTTCGTGAGGCTCGGGACATTTATGGCCAGTCTAACCCAAAAATATCTTACGCGTCAAAAGTTAAAGGGCATAAAGGCATAAAGACATAAAAGATTAGTGCAACTATGAGTCACAAGGGCCCTTCTTGGTTGCACTCTGTACACTCAACCAGTTGCCCACCGAATCTGTCAATCAGCCCTCCCTGTAATACTGAAAAGCAAGCCCTCTATTCTTACAATGATTGTCTATGCTGTTTTTAAAGATGTTCAATGTGCTTCTACTGACAATGGTTTCTGGCAGCTGGAGCCAGTGTTCTACTTCCCTGTTGGTGAAGAAAGTCTGTCTTTACCTTGTTCTGCTGTGGTTAACTTTAATTTTGAATTTATGACCTCTAATTGCATCATTTCTGTTCAATTAAAACATTTCTCCAAGATGTCCCCTCTCTAGACCATGGACAAATTTAAAGACCTTGATGAGATCTCCTTCTATTTCCAAGTGAAAACATATTCAATTTCTTCAATCTTTCCTCATATGCCGGGATGCATATACCATTAATCACTTTTGTATCTCTCTTTTGTACTCTCTAAAAGCCAACAATCTTTTTCATAGCTAGGAGACCAAGCTTGGATGCAGTATTCCAAATGTGGCCTGACATATGCACAGTAAAGCTTCCTGATGACTTCCTCACTTCTGTATGATACATTCCTATTTATTGCCCCAAACATTCTCAGTGCCTTCTTCCTGGCTTCCTTGGTCTGTTTTGATGCCCCCAATTTTGTGTTTAGAATGACACCTAAATCCTTCTCCTGTTGAATCACTGATAGCACTTGGCCACCTATCAAGTATGGAGCCTTGATATGCTGCTTACCTACATGCATCTACGTGCATGATTTTGTACTTATCAAAATTTAATTTTATTTGCCATTCTTCGGACCACTTCACAAGTTCGTCTAAGTCTTTTTGCAGCGAAATATGCTCAATTTGACCTGTTATTGCCCTAAAGACCTTCAAATCATCCGTAAATTCCAAACTTTACTGCTTAGGCCACATTCAATGTCATTTACAAATATAATGAACAGTAGTGGCCCCAGTACTGACCCCTGGGGGACTCCACTAAGAACATTTTGACATGATGATTGTTGTGCGTGTGTCGCATGTGCGGAGCGCGGGCCGTGGTTTATGGTTATATGACACCACGGACGCGCGACCCACTTCCGACTGATCGCCCCGGCAGGGCCCAGTCGCGTGAAGGCAAGGCCTGAGGTGTGCATAGTGAGGCCGTAGACAGAATATAGAGACCGTGATCTACCAGTGTATCGCTAGTAGCCACTGAGGACTAAGCGTGCACTACCACATGGCGCGTCGGTAGTATGGATCTGGACGCTCTCACCGAAACCCTCTCCCGCCTGACGGATCTGCCTACGGAGCAAGCCACAGCATCCGCCGGGAGAGAGGAACGGCTTCTGGCGCTGGCCGAATCGGCCTCCCAGGCCGGACCGCAGCACAGCACGCTGACCGACTCCGCTGCCGAACGCACCGACGCCGCCGGTGCTGACCCTGGTTCATCCACACGCGGCTCGAGAAGGCTGGGTGCGACGCCTGCCAGCAAGGCAGCAACGCCTGCCCCCAGGCTGATGGAAGGTGCCAGCCTGCGCGAGTTCGTCTCTTGGAAGGAAAAATTATAGGGATACGCCATTATCACCGGTCTGTATGACCTCCCGCCGGCGAGTCAAACTGCCGCCCTCGTCGCCCTGCTCGACGACCAGTGGACGCGAACCCTATGTCACGGCCTTGATATTGACGTCTCCACGTCCGACATCCAGACCATCATCCGGGCCATGAAGCGTCATCTGCGTCGGCAGCGTAACGTTATCCTGGACCGTCGAAAGTTCTTCCGCCGTCAGCAAATGTCAGCGGACGGTGAGACATTTGATGAGTTTCTGATGGCTTTGCGCGAAATCGCCCAGTTTTGCGACTTCTGTCCGCATTGCACAGACCCACAGCTTCGTGATCGCATCGTCACTGGGATCCGAGATGAGGACACCCTGCGTGCGTTTCTGAGCGAAAGTGATCTCACCCTGCAGTCAGCAGTCCACACCTGCCGTGCGCAAGAAAACGCCCGTCAGAACTCGGCTGCCATGACAAGCGGCCACTTCCAGCCTGTGTCCACATATCGTCGGACCAGGACTGCCCGTGCCCGTCAGTCAGACTCCAGCCGCCCATGCACTCGTCGAAGGGATCCCAGCGGCTCAAACACCCGTCAGACAGACTCGCATCCGACGCTGGACAGGTGTCCCGCCTGCGGTCACTACCCGCACGCCGACGGGCAGCCATGCCCTGCCCGGACGGCCACGTGTCACCTGTGTCACCGTGGCGGACATTTTCGGGCAAGGTGTCGTCAACGTGGCGCGACATCTGGAACAGCTCCAGCGCAGCGCAACAGCTCCAGACAAAGAGACTTGGGCCAGTATCGTGCGAACGTATCCGACATACGAGTTTACGGCCTGTCGTCCCGCCGCTCTCCCAGGATCAGGCTGTTTATGACCCACCATCATGGTGCCGGCTCAATGCTCTGGACACCCGATACCGGAGCGGAAACTTACTGCATTGGTGTGGCGCAGGCTGCCGACCTGAACGTCGACATAAGTCGTTTGTCTCCGCCCGCGGACAAGCTGTATGCAGCCGGTGGAAACGAGCTGCAGTGCTATGGGACTGTGTAGTGTGACCTGACATTGGGTGCAATCACAGCGACAGGGACCGTGCACGTCATATAGGGCCTGGACAGCGCCCTGCTGTCCTAGCATGACTCCATCGCCCTCGGAATTCTGCCACCGGACTTCCCCACTCAAGTGGCAAGCATCGCCACCGGTGGCACGGATGCGGAAGTCGCGCCGCCTAGCGGCAGCACTGTCAGACGAGAGGGTCTGTCACCGCCGCCAGATGGCAGCACCTCTACGAGGACGCGAGAGGAGGCGCCGGCGCGACCCCCGCGCCGACGACAAGTCAGCACGAACCCGACACTGGTGCACAAGTCAGATGATCCAGTGACCTGCTCTGTTCGTGGACCGCTCCCGACCTGGGACCCGGCTTTTGGGGAGCCTTCCCGGCAGCAACGAGCAGCTCACCTGGCGGAGCTCAAAGAAGCATTCCCACGCGTCTTCAGCACGGCCCCGCCTCTTCGTGCAATGGCTGGTGGCCCGGCACGCATCGAGCTGATGGACGACGCCCGCCCACATGCTGTCACAGCAGCTCGGCCCATCCCCTTCGCGTGGCAGGATGATATCCGTCAGCAGTTGGATGAGCTCCTGGAGCAGGGTGTCATCGCTCCCGTGGATTATCCCACCGATTGGTGCCACCCCATCGTCCCAGTGGCGAAACACGCAGATCCTGCGGCAGCCATGGTTCAGCAGTGTGTCTGACTGTCGACCTCACCCGCTTGAACAAGTATGTTCGGCGTGGCGTCCACCCAGTGTGCACACCGCAGGAGGCAGTCTCCACCATCGGTGTCGGAGCGCGTTACTTCACGAAGCTGGACGCCCGATCGGGTTACTTCCAGGTGCCATTAGACCGTCGTGACCAGGACCTAACCTGCTTCATTACGCCGTGGGGCCAGTTCTGCATGCTACGACTGCCTTAAGGTCTCTCCGCGAGCGGAGACGAATATAACCGGCGAGGTGACTAAGCCCTCTCCGGCATCAGTCGTAAGTGTAAAATCGTTGACGACGTGCTGGAACACGACTGCCAGTATGCACCGCACCTGCAACACGTGATCCAAACCTTGGAGCGGTGTGACGCAGCCGGCATCACGCTGCACCTCGGTAAACTGGTGTTTGCCGAGCCGTCGGTTAGCTACTGTGGCTACGATGTGACTGCCGACGGCTGCACAGTCGACCAGCGGAAGGTAAAGGCCATCGCTGAGTTCCCCACACCTGCCAATCTTACAGATCTGCGCAGTTTCATGGGACTCGTGAACCAACTGGCTGCCTTCTCGTCTGACACTGCGCTGGCGGCCGAGCCGCTGCGTGACCTGCTGCGGCCCCAGAACATATGGGTGTGGACCGAGGCTCACACTCAGGCCTTCGAGGCAGTGAAAAGGACGCTCGTGTCAACCCCAGTGTTCGTGTACTTTGACCCACGACGACCCACCGCCCTGCAGACTGACGCCTCGGGTAGCCTTCCCGCACTCGCCGGTACGATGTGCATGTTGTGAAGTATGGTGCTGTAGCCCGAGCTGTGGCGGCAGGGTGTTAGGAGTCGACACCAACAGTCTGCCGACGTCGTCGACTCGGAGAGGAGGTGGAAATGTGTAGTAGTCGTTGGTATATAATCTGGAACCTGACCATGACCTTGGAGGGGAGGTGTTGTGCGTGTGTCGCATGTGCGGAGCGCGGGCCGTGGTTTATGGTTATATGGCACCACAGACGCGCGACCCACTTCCGACTGTTCGCCCCGGCAGGGCCCAGTCGCGTCAGGGCAAGGCCCGAGGTAACAGCGTGCATAGTGAGGCCGTGGACAGAATATAGAGACCGTGATCTACCAGTGTATCGCTAGCAGCCAGTGAGGACTAAACGTGCACTACCACAATGACTTTATACCATTTAGCATCACTCTTCGATGTCTACCTGAAAGCCACAACTATATCCATTTTAAGATGCTACCTGCAATACCATGGGCCTGAAGCTGTATCATTAACCGTTTATGGGGTACCTTGTCAAAGGCCTTACTAAAGTCAAGATATGCTACACCAACCTGATTTCCGTGATCAAATTGTTTTGTGGCGAAGATCAAAAAGTCCAAGAGATTTGTTAGACACGACCGTCCTTTTCTAAACCCATGTTGAGTATCTTGAATCAATGTGTTTCCTTCCAGATAACTAACTATTATATCCTTGATAATTCATTCGAGTACCTTGCAGACTAGGGATGTGAGACTTACTGGCCTATGGTTTTCAACTTTCCCTCTTTCTCCTTTCTTGAAAATAGGAACTACATTTGCCATTTTCCAATCTGTTGGAATTTCATTTTGTGAAACTGATCTACAAAATATTATACTAAGTGGAAATGCCAGTTCCTTTTCAGCTTCCCGCAATACCCTAGCATAAATTTCATCAGGAATAAAACCACTACATCAGCCCCATTCCAGATAGAGGAAAGTAAAATCAGCGGACTGATTGCACAACTATGTGCGCTCCTCCACTCCTTCAGCGTACCCGTCGCTTCTCCAACTACACAACCAAACCAGATGAGTGAGACCCCCTTAGAGGAAAAAAAGCGCGCTGCGTGTCTGCCATCGGCCTCTGTGACCGTGTATAGCTCTGGATATAGCTCTGGATATGGCTCTGGAGAAGTGGCAACTAGTCCAGCGAACCAAGAGGTCCGCCAGGCCCTCTGATAACCACCTGGAATCGTCATCCACCACCTCCACCGATCCCACACCAGCCCAGCCCAGCACATCCATCCACGTCAACTCTCCCACCGCCACCAACCAGTTCAGGGGTCTGGTGTAACCTCTCGACGAGTCCCGGTGGTCGCTCCTCCGGCTACTAAACCACGTCTTTCGGTTGACGTCCCCAATGGGACGCCTGACATGGGTGCGTCTGGTTGGGCGTCACGGACCAGTTCCAGGGAGCCGTCGCCGAGCGCCAGAGTTGGCGGACAGCCTTTCAGGGCGACACCCCCACCGTCCCCAAGTTCCAGTGCCAGTCCCCAATGTACCCCAGAGATTGGGAGGGTCATGGGACCTCCTCCCACTCCACCCCATGGGGCAAGAGAGTTGCACTCCGGCCTTCTCCCGGGATGGGGCGTAAGCGACCTTCCTCATGGACACCATCGCTGTCCGTTGGGGAACGCCCCAGATCTCGCCCGAGGGCGTCCGCCGACGCCAAGCCAGCTCCACCGTTATAGTGTACTGACGATGCGTAATTGCGGCCCCTTTTGTTTTAGACTCGCCCACCTGTGATATTGTATGTGATATTCGCCATTCCTATTCTAACCCGATTTAAATGGTGCAACTACGGTCCATTTTTAATGGAATTGTAGGGGACTGAGAGCCAGCACAGAAGACATTCAAATGCTCTGAAACCGCCACTGCCCGGCGGACGTCTGTTTGCAGGAAACAAAGGTGACACCGGACTACATTTACAGACAAAAATGTTATTCGGTCTTCCGAATGGACATGCCCTCAGACACCATTGCGCATGGCGGAGTACTGCTGGCTGTCCACCATAGTGTGGCGGCGCAGAGATTAGTGCTGCACGCGAAGCTGCAGGCAGCTGCAATAAGAGTGAAGCTTAACCGCCGCCCAATGTCTATTTGCTCACTTTACTTACCACCTGGTGCTGGCTTCCCGTCTAATGAACTAGGACGCCTCATGTCAGAGTTGCCCCCTCCGTTCCTAATACTAGGTGGCCTTAACGCCCATCCTACGGCATGGGGATGCGAAAATGTTAACGCATGGGGTCGGGGTCTGGAGGCTTTTGTGCATGACGTATCACTGTGCATTCTAAATACCGGAACACTGCCTCATCTTACCCTGCCCTCAGGCCATACATCAGCTCTGGACTTCAGTTTGTGTAGCCCAGTACTCGCACAACTTTCTATCTGGTCTGTGGCCGACGACCCCCTGGGTAGTGATCACTTTCCGGTGTGGCTGGATTACGAAGATGGCGCAGTGCTCGGGACCAGACCATGCCGGTGGAATTTTAGGAATGCAGACTGGTCAGGATACGAGACGCGACTAAAGGAGACTTTGTCCGTGAGGCCTGGTGTCATCTCCATGTCTGTGGACTCACTCACCAACCTGTTTGTGCAGACCGCCACTGAGTTTATCCCTCACACACCTGGCACTCCCCGTCGCGCGCCCGTTCCATGGTGGTCGGAGGATTGTCGGCGGGCTATTCGGGCTAGAAGACGCGCCTACAGAGCCTTTGACAGAAATAGTAGCACCGCGAATCTCATTGCCTTCCGGCAGGCGCGAGCCAATGCTCGCCGCACTATCCGGGAAGCTAAACGTATCTCATGGAGGGACTTCGTAAGCAAATTAAATCGCTCCACACCCGTCTCACAGGTCTGGTCGAGGCTTAAGCGCATTACCGGCCAGTTCAACCCTACCCCTCTCCCTCTTATGCGAGTCGCCGGCCGAGGCATCACCCAGCCGGTCGACGTGGCCAATGAGATGGCTCGAACAATTTCGAGCCGATGTCGATGCCCTGATGACGATTTATTCATACGCCACAAAGCCAGGTGCGAGAAACAGACACTGAACTTTTCCACTTCTGAGCATACAAGTTATAACGAACCACTCACAATGATTGAGCTGCATTCTGCCATTGCGACCCTCCGTAGCGTGTCTGAAGGTCCGGATCAGATACACAATGATATGCTGAAACACCTACCATCATGCACACTTGATGCCGTACCAGCAGTGCTGAACCGGCTATGGGAGAAAGGGGATTTCCCACCCACTTGGCGTGAGGCCATTATGATACCAGTCTTAAAGCCCGGAAAAGACGGCGTAGACCCGGCGAACTACCGACCAATATCACTGACATCATCACTCTGCAAGTTAATGGAGAAGATGGTAAACGTGCGTTTGAACTGGTTTTTAGAACGACACGGCATTTTAAACAACGCACAGTGTAGTTTTAGGAAAAACCGCAGCACCGTTGACCACCTTTTAACACTTGACACTGTGGTACGTGCAGCGTTCCAGTAAAATCGACACATTGGTGCAGTATTTTTCGACATTCATGGAGCGTATGATACCACCTGGCGCTACGGCATCATGATGAAAGTCCTTCAGTGTGGAATCCGCGGATCTATGGCCTTCTTCCTCCAGAAATTTCTGTTGAGGCGGTTTTTTCGTGTGCGGATTGGAAGTCGCTTGTCAGATCGGTATCCACAAGCGGAAGGAGTGCCACAGGGGAGTGTGTTAAGCGTGGCGCTGTTCGCGATCATATAAATGATATCTGCGAGTCCCTTCCACAAAATATAGGTAGATCACTGTTTGTGGATGACGTCACGATTTGGTGCTGCACACCCAGTGCACCGTCGATGGCACGGCAGCTGCAGTTGGCGGTATCAAGCCTGGAGAGGTGGAGCTCCAAGAACGGGTTTCGGTTCTCTGTATCAAAAACCGTTGGGGTGCATTTTTGCCGACGTCGCCGAAGCTGCCCAGACCCTGCTCTGCAGCTGTATGGTAAGCAAATTCCCTTTCAGCGCGCTGCCCGTTTTTTAGGAGTCATTTTTGACACTTGTCTTAGCTACAAGGAACACTTCAAAACACTTCGGGAGAAGTGCTTTATATCACTAAACCTACTGAAGGTGGTCTCGCGCACGTCCTACGGAGGAGACAGGAAAACTATGTTCATGTTGTATCGTTCCATCATACGTTCAAAACTAGACTACGCGTGCTTTATATACGACAGAGCATGCTCAACAAACAAACGACCACTAGATGTGATACACCATTCGGCACTCCGCATTGTGATCGGCGCTTTCCGCACTTCGCCTTCTGTGAGCCTACTGGCTGAAGCCCATGAGCCACCACTCTCGATCCGCCGCGAAATGCTTGGGATGCGCTACGCATGCAAACTGCGTCAATTCCCGGGACATCCCGCCTATGCCCAGATGTTCTCCCATCGGCTGATTGTAGCATTCGGTCGAGCGCGTGTTATGCACGGAACCCCCTTCTGCGTAAGAATGCACAGACTCTTTGAAGACAGCGAGATCAGGTTGAGTGGAATTAGGCGGGTAGGTTTTCCACAAACACCACCTTGGCAGGTGACTCATCCAACTATAGACATGTCGCTCTCCGCGGTGAAGAAGGCACATGCAACGGAACACGATCGTCGGTCGCACGCTCTAGAGCACATAGCCCCCTTTGACGGATACGTCCCGATATATACAGACGGGTTGAAAACTAATACTGGTGTTGGCAGTGCGTTTGTGATTGGTTCCATATCGCGATCTTTCTTTCTACCACCTCATGCAACGGTATACACATCAGAGCTGGTTGCCATCATTAAGGCGCTCAGTTTTTATACAGGTATGTCGTGATACCTCGCATGCCATTTTTACTTATTCGTTCAGCAGTCTTGGGGCGCTACTGCAGTTTAATCCATCTGACTCCATTGCACAGGATGTTCTGCGATGTCTCACATCACTGGCCCAAGCTGGGAAGGCTGTTACCCTCTGTTGGATTCCGAGTCACGTCGGCATTGTTGGTAATGAGACAGCTGATGCTGCCGCGAAGCGTGCCGCCCAAGCCCCATACCGGCGGGCTATGCCGCTCCCTGCGAAGGAATATCACCGTTTAATCAGGACTTTTGTTTTGGAAAAATGGCAGAATAGCTAGAGCAGTTTGCTGGACAACAAACTACGGACTATCAAGCCATGTCTTGCAGAGTGGGCCTCGTCCTATCGCAGGACGAGGCGAAACGAGGTCGTGCTCTGCCGCCTTCGGCTTGGTCACACTCATCCCACACACCACCATCGTCTCCGTGGAGAGAATAGGCCAAACTGCCCTCGATGTCACACACCACTCTCTGTGCGTCACGTTTTGATCACGTGCACTCTGCTTGCCGATGACCGAGGACGGTTCTTTGGAGTCGCACAGTCGCTATCACTCCGCGACTTCCTTGGTGACCACTCGTGCGCGGTAACTTCTGGATAACTGTTTCGCATTTTATCGGATGTTGCCTTCAAAGCGATTTACACACCTCACAGACGTGTAGCGCCATACGTTCGGAACCGTGGCATGTCGCTCCAACTGATTTTCGCTTGCACTTGCTCTTGCTGTTTCACCGTTTCACTGATGTTACTCCTATTTCACTGTTCCACATATGTTTGCTCGCGCTTGCTCTTTCTGTTCCACTGTTTCACTGATGTTACTCCCGTTTCACTGTTCCACTGATGTTGCTCGCGCTTGCTCTTTCTGTTCCACTGTTTCACTGATGTTACTCCCGTTTCACTGTTTCACTGATGTTTGCTTGCGCTTGCTCATTCTCCTTCACTGTTTCACTGATATCCATCCGTATTTTGAATGTGCGTGTACTACTGTTGGCACCAATCATCCAAAGCTGTCAATCTAATATTGTCATGGGCGCTGTATGACCGAAGCAGTCGAAGCGCCCCTAAGCCCAAATAACCAACCAACCAACACATACATACCAAATACAGAGTAATCGAGAAAATAAGCAAACGCTGAAAGTTTCATTAAAATATCGGTATCCGTTAAAGCGTGACGACTGGCTGAACACTTTTGGAGGTGACCTCACTTGACCTTGACTAACTCGTTTACCCTATGTGACCTGACTTCAAAATTTTGAACCAGCATGCCAAATTGATGTGGAAAAGGTATGCCAAATTTGGGCGCGCCGCCGCGCGCTGTTCGTGCGCTATCCACGAAAAACCTGAAGGGGGGGGGGGGCGATTGAAGACACCCCCGAGACGGGACGGGTTAAGACATCATGCAACAAATAGTTCTACTACTGCTTCTGCATGGCCGAACCAATAATGTTACGTTCTTTACCGAGCGCAAAATTGAACAAGCGATCCATATTCATATAGTTCCTTTCGATTAAAATCATCTAACCACTCACGAAGAGCAACTTTAAAACAGATAACTATTTCGTAGCGGGGTGCCGTATTCCGAACGCGAAAATGTGATTGTGTTGGATTACAAACACCAGGTGCCTAGTTTCCAGAACACTTCAATGAATGCAATACATGTCCTACAGAAATGCTTTATTTTATGATTTCATGATTTATTTCCCTTTTCGAGTCTCTCATGCAACGATGCAGCCCGTGCAGATGAGGAATACGTTTTTGGTTATTGAAGGGAAATGTCGCACGTGCACCGCAACTGTCAGCAAATCCGATATTTCCCACCAAATCCGGATTCGGAAATCTTGCATGTAATCCTGATTTCTTCGCGAATGGTCATGACAGGGAGGATCGGGGAAGAGGACCGGGGATCCGGGAATGACACCGTGGAATGTGACGGGAGAATTGGACGTGGAAATGGGACTGGGAATGGGACGAGGGAATGAGATGAGGGAATGAGATGAGGGAATGAAACTGTTTAATGGGACGGGGGAATGTGATCGGAGATGGAAACCGGGGAAAGGTACCGGGGAAAGGGATCGGGGAAGGAGACTGAGGAAAAAAGACTGGGAAAGGGGACCGGGGAAGGTGACCTGGGAAGGGGACTGGGGAAGGGGACCGGGGAATGGGACCGGGGAAGGAGACCGGGAAAGGGGACCGGGAAAGGGGACCGGGGAAGGGGGACCATTATGTTATCTGTCCAGCTCATCGCAAGTTGCAGTAATGGCCGTCGCATGCCGGTACACCGGCACATTTACATATTGAAGCCAGCTAGATTGTACATTAGTTAAAGTGCGGCTTCGTACCGATCAATATGGCCATGACTACCACTTGATGTTACACCAGTTGGGGAGGCGACGATCG